>CAIGRP010059270.1:0-15852 GCA_903798385.1 Fraxinus cuspidata | reverse complement strand
TAATGTGGGTCAAACACACCCTTACGCTACTTGTACGACGTCTTAGATAACATTTGATTTGAAGGATTACCTTAAAATATATAAAAATGGTACATAAGAAAATACATAAAATGACGTGAAGAGAAAATATTAGATAAAAAAGTTGACTGTACTTTAAACTGACAAATAGTATAATGTCATATAAACACTATGTAATCTCTTAGCTAAACCTTTATGTATATGTAACAAGGTTCACATTTGAATGTGGCAAAATCAAAATCATCGAGTACTAAGAGATGCTACATGCATGCCCAGATTTATGTATGGGTGACATAATGCAGACTTGGTGATTTCTCATTGGTCGGTGGAACTCTGTTTTTTATTTACCAGCCGATGAACACTCGCCACATTTGCATTATGTCACTTGTGTGGTAAATCTAGATGTATGAATAGCGTCTCTCTTGAGTATTTTAAGTGTTGAAGAAATCAATGATAAAATCGTGTATCACCCAAATTTAAATCATGAAGAATGCAAATTTACATCATGTACACCCAGATTTTTATCATGAGTAACAGAATGCAAATGTGGCGATTTCTCATTGGCTGGTGGAACTTTGTTTTTTGTCCACTAGCCAATGAACAATCGCCACCTCTACATTATGTCACACAAGTAGTAAATCTAGTTGTACGAGTAGCATCTCTCTTAGTGTTTTAAGTATTGAAGAAATTAATGATAAAATTGTGTGTCACGTGATACAATATAAAACAAAGTGTCAACTAGAACGCATGCGTAGCAAAATTGTTTATGGTTTTAGCTCAAAGTTGATTTTCTTTTTGGTCCCTAAATAGCCCAATTTAGACCATTTCCAATGGTGTAACACTAATCCCGATTTGATATACTTTATTTTAGACTTATTTTTTCTACATATTCATATTTAATCATACATTCATACAATAAAATATTATGCACGTTAATTCAATTTTTTCCAACTTTTAACCACATTCTCTAAAAACTCACTATTTTAAAATTTTGTTTTTGACAAATAAAGGATATCAAACAGAGACTAAATTTGGTCTAAAGATAATTTGAGATGGTTTTACACTAAATTTTATTTTGAATTATTTAATTACAAATTATATTATTACAAAAATCATTAAATTAGAAATTATTTTTAATGAATTAAAATATTACATTTATAAATAAATTGGGAAAAAATTAAACATAACACCTCAAATTATAAAAATTACATTGAATGCACAAAGAAAATTGCATATAACGAAAATGAGAACTCGTTTTGTCACTTATTCATCGAAAATTATTTAATGAACTTTATTTTATGTTTTAATATATTTATGTTGTTCTAGTGTTAATTTATTAATTATCAAATTTGTAACTTTTGACTTTAGGACAAAATGGGATTACTGAAAATTTTTATATTTGACGTAAATGATTAGTGTTACACCAATATTCATTACACTATATATTGCATTATATTTGGGGTCTCGTTGGAGGGGGTTTTATATCAAGTTTGACCTCTCATTGGAGATGCCCTTAGAGCAAGGAAGTGAAGGATTTGTTTGGGTGAGATTTCTTTAAAATGATATTTTTCTAATAAAACATTTTGTGATTTTAAAAATTTTTCTTATTTTTTCAAACGAACAAATAGCATCCTCCAAAAAGTTTCGCAAACAACATTCTTTCTTTAGTGAAAATATTGAAGTCCTTTATCTAATTGGATAAAACCTTTTATTGCATTGAAATAAATCAAGAAGCAAGTGATTAAAAACTCGACTAAATGCACTACAAACCTTCTCTTTTTTCTGAAGATCCTTTTTCTATAGAATTTTAGTCCATGTTTGGCCCTAATTTTCTGAAAATCAATTTTTAATTACTTTTAATCTACATTCTTATGAAATAATTTTACACATGAATCCATAATAATTTACACTTTTTTTAACTATGTGTTCCTTAAAAAATTATTTTTCACAAAATTTATCCTAAAAAATTTCTACCAAATATGGACTTAATCACCGAATTGAGCTACTTCGACATGTTTTTAAATAAAAGAAAAAAGAAAAAAAAAGATACCGAATCAAAATGAATAAGATTACCTACAATTCGAACTTTTAACGTATCATAAATGCATCTTAAACAAAAATTCAAGACTTCTATTATTTTACTTGGTCTACATAATTCTCGTAGTCAAACTCTCTTGGAGCATGTACAAGAGACTTAATTTTACTATTCTAAAAAAACATTTATTATTTTTCCTTATCATTAGTTTCACTCCAAACTAATATATTATTTTCTTACATTGAAAATTGAAATAATTTGAATGCATTTAATTATAGAAAGTGAGTTTAACCCTCCAAATTAAAACATTAATTTAAAAAGTCACTCACTTGAATTATGATTTTAAGCTCGTGTTTGGTAGCCATTTTTAGTTGATTTTTAGAAAAATTATGTCCTTTATACAGAAAAGAAGCTGTTGCAATTTTTGACCGATCCTAGCAGAATTACCAATTTGCCCTTTCACATAAAATTCATCCAGAGTGAGACAAATGACAATTCCGTCTCTAGGCTTCATGTGCAGTCAGAATACACTACACCACTGGGTCCCACCGGCAAGAAAGGGTCAAAAAATGATTTCTCTTTTGGGCCAAAATGTCTACCAGATCGAGACTAAATGTTGACTCTTTAAAATAAAAAATATATTATATTTAAATAGTCCTTTGGAGATTTTCTTATATTTCAAGTTGAAAATATGTTATATCCATTCGATTTGATACAATTAAAAATATGTTAACAATATGTCAACATCAATTGATGCTTACGATGGGGACTAAGTAACCACAACAAAGAATTTGGTCAGTAATTTGCGATAAGTTTAGTTCCTAATTAGCGGACATCTAGTGCAATAACCTTGCTATATTTACATTACACATTTTTTTTACACTCTTTCATGTGACAACATTTGCATTCTTGATTTTGAAATCATTCATCACATCACTGCACAAATTTCCTCCATGTAATGGGGAATATCAACCAAGTTTTCATACTTGATGCACATATAACATTATTTTTTTGTGCAAAGTGTCATATTTGGACATGAGACGATCTTCGGAACTTGAGCTTTCAAATGGTAATATGCATTTAAATCTTTTATTCGTAAAAAAAAATTATAAAATTAAATTAATTACCAATCAAACGGCAAACAAAATGTAATATCAAGAATATATTATAATCAAATAAGGTCGAAAATGTTTCAAATGATCACTTAAGTACTCTAGCAATGTAATTTCTATTATAACCAAATAGTGAAAAACATATTCTATTTTATCATTTAGATAACATTTTGTCATTTCCACAAGTTATGTTCAGTGATTTTATGGCTCCCGTGTACAGAACACAGAGCAACAAGTTTTAACTTGTACCTTTATGTAACTATCTACTACAATTGGTAGAGAGGGTCGTATCAAAAAATAATAATAAATTTAGTTATTTTATTCAAAAGTTTTATTAAAGAAATATGAAAGTAATCAATTTTGAATCGATGATACTTAAACAATGTATTCGAAAGCAATCAAGTTTGATTAAAACAACTCAAAAACTTGAAAAAAAAATGTGAAAAAAAATGAAAATCAAAGTTATTAATTTAACGTAGATTTTTTTTTTTTTTTGGAACACAAACAGGGTCATTGAAATTTGAAAAGTCAGGTTAGACTTTCTACTAGGTAGAGTATGCATATATTTTTTATGAGTTCAAATTCGTCGATGGTGTGAGGCACTGTATATACTGCAATGGGCGCGATACCGTGAGGCCAACTCGTCGAACAATTATTTAATTACTTTCGTATTTTTCCTATCAATAATTTTTAGAACTACAAAAGCAATTCATAGGGCATGTTCAAGGGCGGACGCAAAACTTTGAAGTTAGGGAGGCACAATCGAACTTGCAAATAACTTTGGAGAAATTTTACCATCGAAAATTTACATCTAAAAAAATCATACTCCGTATAATTTTACATCCTAAAATTTAACTTATTTATCGTTTCGTCAAAATTTCTTACTTCGTTACTAAAATAGCTCTTGTTAAAGCATTTAAATTATGATAATTTAGTTCAACATAATATTAAAGTAAACAAAGATCTTGAGATCAGATTTGGCGCCTCCCATAATGTAAATTATGTACGCGTGAAATCATGACAAAAATTAAATTAGACTTAAACTTGAAGGAGTGTGTTGAAAATATAATTTAAATAAATAAGTATAAAATCTAATAATTTTAGCTTTGAAATGAGATGATTTAATACCAACAACACACTCCACCCCGAAAAAATTAATAATAAAGAGATAATTTGCTAAGAAACTCTCATTATGATACTATTTCTCCATATATAATCTTTAAAATGAAGGTACTATATATATATATTGCATTAGACAATTTCATAAGAATCAAAGGAATTGGCAAATTTTTTTTTACTAATCTTAACTTTTCGAGAAATTTTTTATTAGTAATTGTAAATTATTGATTTTTTTTTCAATCTTTTCGACCTTGATTATGTAAGAGCAAGTCAGAAAGATTGACATATAAAACCATCTCATTTAATTCGTTAAATATTGAAATTGATCACTAGATTTTTCGTAGCAAACGAAAAATGAAAATTAAATGATGGATGAATTTAGAATCTACGATATCAAAATGATATATGCTTCATTCATTGGAGACTTATTACATAATTTTTTTTACCTTAAAGAGAGAGTAAACACCATGAAGCAAATATCTAATAAAGAAAAAAATAAATTGAGTGAAGAAAAAAGAAAACCCTCTTTGTGAAAAAAAAAAATCAAAAAATTGGTGCAGCATGTGACTCACCATGCCCCATTTTGGTTCCACCAATGCTCATGGCCACTGTGATACTAGTTTTGGGGGAGAGTAGCCCAAACAATTCTCTTAATGAATAATGATATTTATAGTGAAAACTATCGATAGTCATCACATATGTTATATATGTATCGCTTTGTTATTTGTTATATAATGTGGTGGTTTTTTATTACTTTATGCATCTAATAGCAAAACGACACATGTACGCCATGTCGGACGACTATTGATAATCTTCACTCTGAATGACGTTACTCTTTCTTAATCTTGTCTTCCTAGAGCATGTTTGCTAAGTGCTTAAATTAAACCTGTGTTTGGCTCCCATTTTTCAAAAATTTAGGGCATGTTCTCTTTGTTGTTTTCATGTCATTCAGAAACGAATTTTCAAAATCGAGTTTAAAATTTATAAAGAAAATGGAAAATGACAAGAAATCGTTTTGACTATTTTCAGTTAAAATCAAGTCATAGCTTCAAAATGCGGAAAACAACCAAATTTTGTCATTAGTGGGATAGCTTAGTCGGAGAGTCACGAAATTTTCTGAAGGTCACGAGTTCGATTCTGTTTCACCGCAATAAAATACAAATGAATTTTGTTTATATGTACAACACCAAAACTCTTAGGGCTGCGCTGCACAGACACTTTTTTTCTCCTCTCATTTTTCATGCAGTCTATTGTTGAAAATATATGATTTTTATGTATGAAAAGCGTATTTCTTCTAACATTAGTTCTTTAGTAGATAATTTCACTTCCCGCACTTTTCGGTACTTGTGAAAACTTGTTTCGGCAAACGGAATCGGCCCAACCAATTTTAGGGCCTTGAGCAAAAAAATTGGAGAGATTCAAGAATAATATTTTTTTATTAAAAAATAAGTAGAACTCATGCATCTTGTTCTAGAAAAATTTCAGCACTTCATTAAATTTAAAAAGAAAAAAAAGTAGAAGTTTAAATTTTAAGGAAAAAACGTAATTGAAAGTCAATAGTAAAACCTATAATTTCCAATTTTGGTTAGTAAAAATGTTTTTTTTTTTTTTTTTTATGCTTGAACAAACACCCACTAATTGCCAAATAATTGCCTGTTTTGCTTGTTAAACAGAAGACAGACTACCTATTCCAGCTTATGCTTGCATCCTAAGTTTCTGTAAAGCGAATCTCATTGAAAGAAACGTGACACGTGGCAACACAACATGCCTCGTTGCCAGATTGATAATCCATCTTTAATTGTAAAATAATACAATAATAAATGTACATTCTTTACTTTACATATTTTTGACATCTCAAAAAATTAGGGGGCGGGAATACAATTTTTTTTAAAAAAAATTGCTCAATAATGTATTGTCACGTAACGCAATGTAAACAATGTTTTAAAAGATGATATACATATAGCATGATTGAAAATAATATTGAAATTACTCTTGTTTGGTAGGGATTAGAATCAATTTTTTAGTTGATTTTGATAAAAGTTGATGAAATGTGTGATTGAAAAGTTGTGGATTATATGAAATGTGATTAAAATTAATGGTTGACTTCGACTTAGACTTTTTAACAACTTTTTGAGTTTTCCCAATTAGCGCTGAGTAAAATGTTTGGGTTTGTTGAGAAGGAAAGTAAATTTCAACACACGACTTAGGTAACTTAAAAACTAAATTTTAATCATTCATAATTTTTTAAAGACTAAGCATTGGCAGAGGGAGGTAGGGTCAGTGGGGGTCCCTGTCCCCACTAATTGTGAGAATTTTTTACCCTTTTACTTTTAGTATTGCAATATTTTGTAAAAATCATGATTAAATCAATTCCTCATTGTATTCGAGTCCTCACCTCATTACTGCTCTAAAGAAATATATATCGTCAAAAAGTAAAATGGCACAGAATTGCGCATCTCTGTTTTTAACTTATTCATTAAGATTTATGTGATACAAAAGGCTGGATTACTTTTTCTAATGCTAAATTTATTATCTTATTTTTCCAACTGATAATCTGCAACTGGATTGCTTTGTCTAATGCTAAATTGGATCCAGGCTTCATGAAACTTGTTGCTAGTTGTAGGCAACTGTAAAACAAGTTTGTCCACCATCTGTTTGAGGTAATTTCCCTGAGAAAAAAAGACTTAGGCAGTGAATTGGTTTTTCAATCATAGTGCTAGTTTAATAGCTAGTGTTTCTGCAACAATATTTGTGGTGATGCCAATGTTGACATGTTGTGTTGAACTATTGCTAACAATTATTTAAGGGATTCCAACAACTTAACTCGAATACAGAAAATGATTTCAGCTTGCTTATTTTGCAATTCCCCAGTGCAAATGAATTGAAGCATGTGTGTTCATAGATAATTGACGGCAGAGATTAGATGACGAGTATAAGTTGATGTGAAGTATGAATTCCTGTTTTCATCTTATGTTTGAATGATGAGAATGCAATATCTTGAAAACAGAATGAATAACAGGCAATGATTTTATAACATGTTTTAAACAGAAAAGTTGAATTATGGTCTTTGACACAAGGATTCTATTAACATAACTTCATGCAGTCACAATAATTTTGCAGATATTGCCAGCTGATATAAGATGGACTGAAGAATCAAACCGAATTTCCTCTATACTGTGTGTTTATGTTCTGCATTCATTCATATTAGCCAAATTATGCAAAGAGGGATGATATGAGATTTTTTTCCAATATCTGTAATTCTTGCATTCATGTAGTAATAATTCATCCGAAGTTGCATGACATGCTGTTTACTGCAAGAGTTCTAGACACTTGAGTGTCCCTCTGAAAACTATATTAACAGATTATTATGACCGTAATAAAAAAAATAAAAAAAAACTTTCTTAAGTGTACTGAAGCATCTAGTATTCATATATAAAGTGTTCTAGGAACTAAGAATTCCTGTTGTAATCTTATGTTCTGCTGATACAAATGCTTCTCTCTTCAAAACAGAAGTAGTAACAGAGGATGACTTGAAAAAAAAATTGAAACAAAAAGACTTGGCAGTCACATTAAATTTGCAGATAATGCCAACTGATATAAAAATTGAATGAAGAATGAAGTCAAATCTCTTCTAGACAGCGTGTCATGTGCTTCATTCGTTCATATTAGCTAAATCATGCAGAGAGGGATAATTTGAGATTTTCCAACAGGGACGGATGGAGGGGGGGACCCACATTTTTTTTTTAGTTAGGAAAAAAAAATTATTGTAAAAAAAAAAAATCATGTTTATTGTAAATCATGTTTTTTTTTTTTACGTGTTAGCCCGACCTGTAATCCGATCATGAATCCGTCCCTGTATTCCAATATCTACCACCTAAAGAATGAGTCATTCTTGCATGACAAGCATTGTTTAGTGAAAGAATTATAGGCATTTGTGAGTGTCTCTATCCAGGCTATATAAATGAATCAGCAAGGCTATTTTTCTGAGATAGCTCCTGTAAAGTTCATTATTGAACCAGTTTGATATTAATTTCTCATTCTCATTCTTCATTTTAACTACACTTTCTCCAAATAAAATAATATTACATACACACGAATCAAAAACTTTTCATCACTTTTTTACCACACATCCTCGCATCAATCACTATTTCATCATCATCTGAGGTGGGTTTCAGAAATTTTTAGTACCTTTACTCTTCCCACAAAGTTGTGCAAGCTTCTGAACTACTCCATCCATCTCTTCTTGACTTTTTAATCTTGTATTCTCTCTTTGTTCTCTGACTCTTCTCCTTAGATTTTCCCCGATGGTCCCAATTACAAGATCTTTGATCACTTTTGCTATTTCTTCTCTTTGAAGCCTCCCTTTGTCATCTCTCACAACCTCCACTCCTACACCAAGCTCCAACACAAGCTTGGCATTCAAAGGCTGGTCAAGATGCATGGGCATGGCAATGATTGGAACCCCAAATTCAATACTTTCCATCATAGAACCCCAACCACAATGACTTACAAACCCACCAATACTTGAATGCCCTAAAATTTGTGTTTGTGGTGCCCATCCTTCCACAACCCTTCCTCTCTCTCCAATCCTCTCGAGAAAACCCTCAGGTACTGCCTCTTCAACTCTAATATTCTCCCCCGCAGGAAACCTGATGACCCATATGAAGTTAACATTGCTAAGCTCTAATCCATACGCAATCTCTTCAATCTCTTCTTTTTTCAAGTAATACTCACTCCCAAAGGATACAAATACACTAGAAGACTCTTTTTTCTTTCCTAGCCATTCCAAGAGCTCGTTTTCCTCGTTATGGCTAACTGGATCGGGAAAGAGTGCACCAACAGGCATTATCTCCCGTTTGATCATTTCGGAGAGATAATCTATGTAATTCCCTTCAATCTCTCTAGAGCTTTTCATTAACATGGTTTTACAGGCTTCTGGAGGTACCTTATCATCAGGATCTTCCTCAGCAGCTTCTTTTCTGTAGGATTTCATGGTCGAGTACAGCATTTGTTGCTCAAAATCTGAAAGGCGAATGGCCTGAAAGGGGTATTCAGTCCCCGGTTTCATTGAAACATGACAGAAATATGAAAGCATCGTTGCGCCAGAAGTACTGAAAGAAATAGCTGGAATATTATGGGACAGTGAAAACTTTGCAGCCCATTGATACGTAACATCGTGTATTAACAAGTCAGGATCTAGAGTTTTTAGGATATTGGATAAATTAGGCCTTGCCAATTTAAGGGCCTTACGGAGGGTTGGTTGGAGATCCAGTGGAAGGCCATTGGTTGTGTGGTGGTGAGGAGGAAGTTCAGGCAAGGATGGAAGATGAAGTTCCACAAGTTGAATGGAATTTGAATACTTTTCAGGGATTTTAAAGGAATTGAGATTAACTGGGGTTGAACAAACGTATGTATGAATATTTCTCTCTGATAATCTCTTGGCTAGCTCTAGAAATGGAGATATGTGACCATATGCCAGCCATGGAAACATGAAAACCTTCAAACCTAAATTCTCTGAACCCATTCTCTCTCTCTCTCTCTGTGTATGTTTGTAGTCAACTTCCGTATTCACTTTTATGTTGAGCGACATGCGTTTACTTCGAATACGTTACTCTCTCATCACGTGACCCACCTCCACAAAAAAAACAAAGAAGATTATCCACCCCTATGCCTGAGTTGTCTAGTGAACCCCCCCCCACCCCACCCCACCCCACCATACATATAACTTTTCTTTTCTTTTTATGCTATTTTTTATTATTTCATGCATTAAATAACATTATTTAAAATGACATTAATCTTCACTGCCATGTGTTTACTTCGAAGGCATACGATTTCTTGAACAATGTGACATCTTAGATTAATTAAAAATTGGAAAATATTGTTAATCAAGAATATGTCTGTAGATTCTTGTTTTGCAAGGCTGAGAATTCAATGGTGGAGATTACGAAGTTTGCCGAACAAGGTTACATAATAATAAAATTTAAGATATTTTAAAACCTGTCGAAACGAGTGACGACTATTCCAGCCGGCAATTTTGACTGCTTGTGTTTGCATCAAAGCTTTATCGTTGAAATTTTCACCCTCTTTAATTTTTTTTTATAACACAAAATAAAATATTTTACACGTATATCAAAAATAATTTCATACCTTTTAACCACATATTCTACTAAAAATCACTATTCAAAACTATTTTCTCTACCAAAATAGTTGTGATCACTACAATTACCCGTAACAAACAAATTACTTCACATGCTTGTCTTGTATTGTTTAGCTCTCTTTATTATAACATATCAAACATCATATCGAGTCTCTGTTCATCTTTCATTCTTTCAAAATTCTTATTTTACACTCGTTTGAACCATACATTCACATAATAAAATATTATACGCATAAATTTAAAAAATTTTCATACTTTTTAATACATGTTTTTCAAAAAAACACTATTTTTAATAATGATTTTCCCAGAAAAGGCCACCAATCATGGGCTGAATTTCCTTCAAATTGCTTTTAGATTGAAGTCCCATTGGTAAATGTGACCGCATTTAGAAACACGTGTCGTGAGAGAGGCACTGAGCCCACTCCCATTTTTTCACGGGCCTATGTTATCAAACCTATAAAAATAGTGGGCTGCGTAGAACTTTTATATAGCGAAAATTACTCACACCTACTTTTCAACTTATCATTTCAACAATCAAGTACATAAAAATATTTCTTGCCAAAAACAGGTGTATCTCTCCCCCAACCCTAATTTATTCTTTCACTCGTTCTCCAAATCACAATCACAATCACAATCACATCCACACACCACAATTGCTGCCAATCACCACCACCCGTCCCACACGTAAGAAGCGCCCGAGGAGGTGGTGGTGGTAGCGACACTGGCGATGGTAATGGAGTGAGATAAAGAGCATTTGCGACTAATTATTTAGGTTATTATAACCAATAAAATAGAAAATTTGCAACCAACAAATGATATGGAACTTAAAAATGTATAATTGTGATTTACAATTTGTGTTTTTTGTGACTGTGATCTTATACAATTTGTGAATGTGATCATAATTACATGTTATTGTGAACTTTGACATGTTATTGTGTCTATGATTGTGATTTTGACCTCGTGGCCTTTGACATATATTGTGTGTTATTGTAACATTTGACCTATGATTGTGATATCGACCTTGTGACCACCTAATTTTTGAAATATTTTCAAGTGTGTCTTGAAACCATAATTATGTATTCTTCCCTTTTATGTAGGCTAGTTCGATCTATTTTAAATTTCTAGTTGTAAGAGCGTGAAGTAAATGAGGTAAAAATGAAGAATAACCAAGTATTTTTTTGTGGAATCTCGAGTGTCTCTAAAAACTTTGTTTTTATCTTTATCCTTTTAAAAGCATGTTTGAGTGTGCTTGGTATTAATTGTGTCTATTTCTGAAGAACTTCATCATTAATTTTAAATATTATCTTTAATTTTAGTCTTTATCTTGATTTAGTTTTGATGAAAATTGAGTTTTCATCATTCATTTTAGTCATTATTTCTAATTTCAGTTTAAGCCCAATTTTTAGTGTAAAATGCATTTTGGAATAGTAGATTGATAAAAAATGTGAGGTTAAAAATGAAGGAAAATTTTTTAGTGTGCTTGTAATATTATTTTATTGAAAAATGTGTGGCTAAAAAGAATAGAAAGAAAGATGTATTTTGAAAAAACAAAATCAAAAAAGGCCTTAGTTTTTCATCTAGATTTAGTCTTTATCTAGTTTTAGTTATGCTTTAAAATTTAAATAAAGGTTGTAAGCCTTAATGGGTGTAGCTTATTTTTTGAAGGGATTTTCAATCTCTTAAATTCTCAATAATTCGTATTCAAAATTAATGCGTCCAAATTTTCTATATTTGTACGTGAATCAAAGGATTTCTTATGCCTATTTTCTGATATTCTTAGGAATCAACACAAACTAAAAGGTGATCATGTTATGGTATTCATTTGAAATCAACAAAATTCGATAGCGTGTACGTCTATTATTTGTACACTTTCACCACCCTACTTCAGTTGGTATCAAAGCAAAGTTCGTTTCTGGTAGAAATAAATTGGTGTTCGTGAAATTCACTATTTTATTTTTGGGATGAAGTCCTTTTTCCTCTTTTCAATAGTTCAGAAGTGGAAGAATCTTTAGATTTCAGTTATGCCGGTCCTCTAATTTTCGACGAAAAAATTGAAGAGTTTGTGAATTTGGATAATGACAGTTAGGAAGAGATTGAAAAAAAAAAAAATTTCATTTTAGATAATGGCAAATTCAACAATGTTCCATTTTCTTGTAATGAGTAACATTTTGAAATCTTTGAAGTTTTGTTCAAGAAATTCAAGAAAGAAAAAATCATATGACAGCTATAGATGCCAAGAGTCTATGCTTAAGATCAAGGACGTTGTCTACCCAACATTGAAAATTTTGGGAAGGAGGTCAAAATTGTAGTTTATAATGTATCGAATGGTATGATTTACATTTACAGATGTAAATTGTCGAATTCGACATTTTCGATATTTTACTTCATGGAAATTATCGACATTTGATTGTTGAAAATGCCGAATTTCCTCGTATGATTTGTTTTTAAACCTTTTCACAAGCTTTCTCAAAATTTACTAATGTATCTATAAATGTATTGTTAACCTCATATCGGATCTTAATCCATGGGTTTTTCTATTTCATATCAAAAACAATGAGATTTATCTTATTGTAGGATAGGGAGTTTTGGAACGTAGGCGACGAGTGGAAGTGAGGTGGCACAAATAACAACCAACCTGATTGTTCTCAAGACTTAAAAATTATTTCTAACAAACATAAAGTCGTTTTGATACTATTATTGGGAATTTACTTATGCATGCACAACGAAATTTAAAATATTTTTCAATTTAGATAGAAATTGTAATTAAAATTAGGGTAAAGTCATTTATATACTCATTTATTACACGACATTTGTTGTGTTGTCAACAAATAATTGGTTAAAAAACTATTATTTTTAAACTATCAAATCAAATAATGACATGTGGCAAAGTATAAACCGTGATGTAGATTATAATATACACCAAGTATGATTGTTAAAATTATACTTTTAGCAAATTTTTCGAACTCCTTTGAGAATCTAGATCTACCACGATCTTTCCACACCTTTTTAAATCACTATCTTTTCACAAACCGCTACCCAATTATTCAGTCTCCAATGGTAATCCACACAAAAAAACAAGAATTAGATATTAATGATTTCTCTTTCTTGTGCTAGCAAAATTATGATATTGTGTGTGCAATTTCGATAGCTATTGTAACAACTGTGGAAAAACTTAAACCATAATTGTTTATGTAAAGATATTTAAGTGGAATCCACTAAACATAAGTCGACTCATTAATTAATTAATTTAAATAATTAAACTGTGCTCATAAATTAATTAACTTAAGCTCATTAAGAACAATCCAGTTAATTAATTCTACAAATGTCTAATACTTGTCAATTAGTTAATTCTTAATATCATTTTTCTAATTCTCTCTTATGTGTATGTACCTATTAGGTTCTCGATCATGAAGTCGAACGACGAAAATTATTTTTATCTAATCAAAATAAGATAAATTAAAAACGAATAATTTACCTATATTAATTAATTCATATTAATCGTCCCCAATTCATATTTAGTAGATGTGTCGGGTAATATATGTGATCGAAAATGTAACATGGTAATTGGCGTGACAAAGTCAAATTTGTTCATTTACCATAACATTATAATCCTTTAGGCATTAAGATCCGATCAATTACGAAATATGTGTATGTTAATCTTTATTATCGATCATATCTTTCATCACACTCTTAAGTCAATAATATTTGAAACTCTCAACTTACGTACTTACCTTGATCAAAGATTATGATATCAACTTAATTGAATGAAACGTATATCATAATTTCTTCCTATATGAGAGTGATTAATCATCTATTGATCATTCACAACTTTCATATAATTCTTGACATATTCGAACAATATCGTATTAACGACTCTGGCAGAGCAACATTCAATATCACCAAAATATGACTACCCTCATATAAAGTACTATGATGACCTCAAGTCGAAAAACTAATTCCAATACCGAAGATTAGAAATCAACCACTGAACTCAGATAGTTATTCATGTAAAATCTCTGTTGCGAGTTTCTAATGTTTTGTTCTCTTAGCAAAATATCAATGTGTTCATTTAAATGTACTACATTTTAGGTTGTGAGATCAGCTTCTCACTTCATAAGTTTGAAATGTCACACGTACTAGTTTATCCATAATAATGATATATGTATCTCGTTATTACTTATAACCACGGATAATTTAATATTAATTCATATGTAATTTGTATCTCACAATCACAACCCCTTATAATTAACAAGTTATCAAGACTTAAATCTACGAACTCTACTAATTTAATTTATCATAATAATAATTCATTTAAATAATAGATCTGCTATAAATAATAATGCATCAATTACATTAAAAATATTTACGTCTAAAATCAATTGGACATAGGGCACAACACTCGCCGTAGGACCCAGGTTATCAGGTGGATCAAATCCTTTAATTTCAAGCGGGCCTTGGGGATTGTCAGGTTGGTCTGGATGAGTGGAGGGGAGTGAGGTTTGAAAAGTGGAGGGACTTCAAGGAAATGCAAGGTATGTACGGGGTTATACAACTATACAAGGGGTGGGATGGATGATGTTTGAAATTAAAATTCTGGAAAGGGACATTGACTTGCTAGAGGAGAGGGAGGAGTTGTACTAGAAGTAACGTTCTGCTAACTGGCTAGAGAAGGGGATAGGAAAACCAAGTACTTCCGTACAGGGCATCTAGTAGGCCTAAAAAGGATGGGAATTTGGCTACAGGGTTAGGGTAAGTGTCTAGAAGTCGTCAAAAGAGGAAGTGATTTTAGTACTGACCATCTTTACTAGCCAGGTGAGGTGGAGCTTATGGCTGGTATAGGGGAGTGCATTGGCCGGTTGTGGTGGTCGATGTTGTAGTGTTGAGCGCCATTCACGGGGAAGTGATAGCAATACTAAAGGAGGGCACACAAAAGTCCCAGTGCCTTGCGGTTTTCATGCACTGTTTTATCAACACCACTGGCGGCTTGTCAAAAATTCTGTTGCATCTTCATGTCTCGATACTCTCAATAGTTTGAAGTCCACGTATAAAACATATACAAAAGCAAAGCCAACAATAACCAAGCATAGAAGTTAGTACGTAGACTAGATCAGAATGGACTCTGGCAAAGTGAACTTCATCAGAAAGGCTGGGGCATTCAGTAGACTGTATCAGAAGGTAAGAGGTTCTTGATCACATATTCATGTTCCAGTACTGCTCATATCCCCAACAAGATTCAACTTACAAAACCCAAAAAAAAAAAAAAAAAAAAAAAAACCTTCACAATGATCATCAACTTCAAATAGATTTTGAGAAACTCTAGCATAAGAAAAAATGCTTTTATTAACAATAGTTCTTACCCTTTTGGGCTGATTTTTACTTATAAATGTTGAGCATAGAATAGAATGAGCAAG
>CAIGRP010059265.1:0-12178 GCA_903798385.1 Fraxinus cuspidata | reverse complement strand
AAGAGAAGAAGAATGGAAGTCCGAGAGAAAGAAAGGGGAAGAATCATAATAAGAAAATACCACTTACATTTTCATCTTTCCTTGAAGTCTGTGATTTCTCTGGTTTCTTTAAACCAAACAATGCTTTGATCCATTTCTTAGAGGCACCCATTACTATCGATCAACTCCAGACCTACCATAGAAAGCCCAAAAATGCATTATTTGGCATACTTTTTGTTTGCCACCCTATAGAAAATAAATGAAGGTACAAGTTAATCATTTTCAATGGATAAACGAGTCAAAGTAGAGAACACGTATATAAATTAGTGAATGCAGTAGTAAACAGAAAAGTGGCAAACTATTTTGGAAAGACGGCACTTTTGGAGAATTGATTTAGCTGAAAGGAACACAAAAGGGGAAAGTAAATATGCAACTTCAGTGAAGAAGGTAAAACACGCAATCCAAGATTTGAACCAGGAACATTGGGACACAAAACCAAGACAAAATCACGATACTGTTAAGATCATAATTACGAAGATATCACAAAATCTTGTGCAACATGAGTAATGTAACTAGTAATGATTGTGGGCACTTTTGTGTTATATTTTTTTCTTCTGATCAGTAAACCTCCCAGTACAACATTGAGGAAATCAACATTAAAAGGCCAATGTGAAGCAAATGCAGATCATCAACCGAGCTACGAAATTTCAACTCACAAATAGAAGACATTTTCCACTTTAGTGATAAGAAAAGGAAACAAAGCAAGAGAAGTTTGTTCCCGAGTTACACTTAGTACTGACTAAGACAGCATAGATTTAAAAGCATTTTAAACTGAAAATCTTATTCTTATCTATAATATGTTAAATATCACATGAAGTGAGAATTATTTTTTAGACGATTATAGCCCTACTATAATTCAATTATTTCAATAATACCTGACTTTTCATTTTTCATTAACTATTTAATTTATAATCTGTAATAAATACTAACATTCTTATTCATGCATGCATGTATTTATTATAGTTAATTATTAATTAATTAACATTCACGTTCATTTAATTGATATTAAATATAATTTCATATTCACGTCTATGTTCGTGATATTAATTCTCAATTAATTAAAATTGTCATTCATTCAATTAATATTCATTAGAATTTTACATTCACATTTACGTCCATGTTCCCGTTATTGATTCTCAATTAATTAACATTCACATTTATTTAATTAATATTAATTAGAATTTTACATTCAAAAATATAATTCGTTATTCATACCCATGTATTCTAATTAGCATCAAGTTTCACTTAATTGAAAATTAAATTTTATTCATTTAGTATAAATGATTTAATATTCATTGACATGTATATAATCATTTGTATTGATTTTAAATTAATTAACATTCAAGTTAATTTATATATCGTATTTGTCATTAATCTTCATTTATACATTTAATTGTAATTATAATATTCACGTTCATGTATGCATTTCACTATTTACGTGCATGTATAATAATTAACATTTATTATCAAGGACTTGCACTTCTTTCATATTTAGATCAAAATGGTAAATGAAAGGTTAAATATTACTTTCAAGCACTTGTAAAGTATTTTAGAAAAACGTGCAACGCGCTTTAAACTCTGACTAGTCCTAATAAATACAACACCTGTAAGTTGCAGTCATGATGCTCCGGAGGCTTAAGATCTTTAAAGTAGTTTTCTCCAACTTATTTTCTGAGAAGTAAAACTTGTATATCGACTCATGGGAGCAACCAATATGCACAAGATTTAAGAATTTTATGCAGTTATCAACAGCGAGCAGTAATAGGATCTATTCAGACCTCACATACAAGAACATTTATAGCTGATAGAGGTTCTTCATTACTTTTAATGCCTTTAGTCATAGGTCAAGATATTGGATAGCTATTGATTAGTAATTTTAGTTCCGTCGAATTATTCTCGTAAATCTGCAGAGCTAACTAAGGCCAAGACTAACGACAAAAGAGAAATTCATTCTATTTTAGATGTTTTGTGTATTTAGTACCTTAGTTGGCTTCCTATAAGCGCGTGGAAATTAATATGAGCAGAAAGGTGTTAGTCTCATGATCAAGAAATGATTATGCGATAGTTAAAGACATTTAATTGGAGATATGTCAAACAGAACATCACAAAAGGCTTTATTTTACAATTGAATTCGCAAACAGCTTTCTTATACAATTAATTTTTTTTTTTTTTAAATCTTAGCATACTTTAAATCACATTTGCCTAAACAAACAACTTTCACAGTTCTAAAATCAAATTTTGACCGAAGAAATGAGCACGGAGGACAATGAGTTATATTACAAGGTCAACAAAAAATAGAAAGTATTAGCTAGAAAAACAATGCAATCACATTGCTAATAATCATTCCATAAAATCTTAGAGAATAAAGTAACTTATAATCCAACAGCATATACAACTTTACCAAGCAAAACAAAATTGACTTAAAATCCTCTACGGATCAAACAAATTTAAGCTGATAAGTAAAGTAAGTTGATAACACTGATTTTAATCAAAACTTTCTCAACTGATTGCATAAAATTTGATGCTCTATAACGAGGAGCATTTATAACTCCGATTTTCAACCAAAGTTTCGAACTTTCTTACTATTTAAGCTCATTATCACTCGAATACATCCACAGTACAGCACATTTTCCAAGACCCGGCAAATTTATTAATGTGTATCCAAACCCAGCTCGATTAAGCAAATTCCAAACAGAAAAAGAAAGATTTAATTAGCACTGTTCAGATTAAATTATTCAAAAATCCTCGACTCATTTAACGAGCTATGTTGTCTGCAGATCTATCCATTACACATTTATCCATTTATAGAATAATTCTTGTGAGCTCAATTCACCTGAAAATTTTGATTGGTTGATAAAATAGTTCTTCAGTATATATACATAAAAGTGAGTGAGTGAAAAGAACCTTCACTTTCCGTGCCTTTGGGACGTTGCAGTGGATCTATCCATCTTCAACAAATGAAGAATGTTAAAATTGGGTCAAAGAAGAATCAATCAACAACCCAGATGATTGAAAATGTAATCATAATTTGGGGTTTCTCAGAAGCTATGGAATTAGAATAGGCATTTTTTTTTTGGCAGTGGGGGGCCAGCTGATGGGGTTTGGTGGGAGTAGATAGAACGATGTCGTTTTAATCGAGTTAAACAGAAAATTTAAATTCCTTAAAGTCGTTGTCGCGTGGGAAAAGAGGCCAATAGTCAATCACGGGAATTATCTTTTGTCCCCACCCTCGGATCCGTTTGTTCACTTACCAAATTGTCTCGTTTTATGATTTTTAGCCTTTATATGATCTCCATTGGGTCAAAAATATATATATTTTTAATTAAACATTCTTCAATAAAATAATATTAAATTAAAATTTAATTTAATTTTTTTTTTAACATTTTCCTTCAATATTAATTTCAAAAATATCTCTATTTTATAATTTACTATGCAATGCTATCAAATTCATTATCATGAACATGATTTTTAAAGAAGAAGAAGCAAATGAAGAAAAGATGGAGATTTTTCAAGAAGAAATCCAAGTTTCCTTTGAGGTTTCTCGAGGTAGATTATCATCAAAATTCATTAGTCAATTTTTTATTTTTTTCCAAATACACATGTTCTAATGGATGAGTCAGTAACTATGCAAGATGTATGATATTTTTATACGATCGTGTTATTAAGGAGAGATTGAGAGGGATCAAGAACTACTCGTGATTCAAGTTGAGACTGAAATGAACAAATTCTTACTCATTGTAGAGCTAGAGTGGAGAAAATGTGGCTCATGGAAGAAGATCTAGGCAAATTAGTGAAAATAAGAAAAGAATAATTATCTAAATTGATAAATTTAAGTAGTTCTTTATTCAATTTAGATAGCGTTGACCTTAAAAATAACAAATCTAGATCATGTTTCCTTCCTACATGTTACTTTCACGATATATAACATTATTAGAGGATTTTCAATGCAGTTGTAATTTTTTTGAAAACTTGTGCCACATAGCAAAAAAATACATTATTTAAAAAAAAAAAATTACTTACCAATGCAAGATGACAGACTCCATCAAGTCAACATGACAATAAAATATAATTGGATGTTGGTGAAATAGGTGAAAAAATGGTTTGCTTAACGGGTATGATTTCATTTATTACTTGCGGCAGCCGAGCCATTATAGAAAACTAGGCTATCTTTTTATTTATAAATTGATATGATTCTTTTTATTTTGTATATGTAATTTGAGGGTTTTGACAGAAAATTGTAAGTCCAGCATCACAAATTTTAATTCTCTTTATGGATTGTTCAAAGAGTAGAAATTGATCGACATGGTAATATTTATGATATTATTTTTTCAACAATACTTGACGGGTTTTGGCAAGTGCCAATATATAATTTTTTTTTCTCTATCTTTCTACATTGTTCCTGTCTCGTTAGGATCATGTGGGCAATATAAAGAGTTGGTCTCTATATTCATCAACCTATTTATATATAGAGGAAGAGGAGGCATGTGGCTTATGATGAACCAATAATAATGCGTTGTAGTGACCTATCATAAAATCCAAATTATGCCCCCAAGTCCACGAGAAAAGTTGTCATGATTCAGTTCAATTCGATTGACACTACAAATGTCCAGTAAGCTAATGTGGAGCCCTATCTCTCCCCGTGTTCGCCAAACAATATATTGGTGTAACATCAATATCTCAAATACGAACATACATTTATGTGCAAGTCGAACTTAAAATAATAATAAAAGCGAGAAGCTTATGTGATCACCTTGGCTATAACAGGACTAGTAACATATATTTGAGGGCAAATTCCATTCGTGAGAACTATGCTTTCACTCTAGATCATTCATGCAATTATACTTTAATTTTTATTCTATTGAGTAATGACGCTTTAGTTTAATTTCAACCAGGTTACTCCATTTAATTCCATTGCTAGAATGAATGAAAATAGATGATAGACTTGATGTCTATCATTTATTTAATGTCAATAACTAACGATTATACTTGTTTCAATGAACCACATATTTTGTTACATTTTATAAAAAACATTCCCTAAATGTTTTAAGATGCATGGTAGAGTCACATATGGTGTTTGGTGAAAATTAAAATTCGATTTTTAGTAAATTTTGATAGAAGTTTTTGAAATGTATGGTTAAAAAGTTGTGAAATTCATGAAAGATGTGATTAATATTGATTGTTTGACTTTAACTTGAATTAAAATAAGATTTTAATCCGCACTAAACAGGTGGCACAATTGCACTGCCAGCAAATCACATCCATTCCCCTAGGATACTTTAAAGCGCGCTTTATTATATGGAAAAAGCGTCAGGCTTGTCGTAGAACTACGGTAAAACGCAAGATGCATTTAAAATCATTTTTTAAATAGAGAGAAAAAGGAAAAAGGAAAAAGGAAAAAATAAATAAAAATAAAAGATGAAAGCGGAGAAGGACGTAGAATATTCTAGACCCTTCATTTTTTTTTTTCTCAAAATCCCCGAAAAACAGCTTATTACCAATCAACGGTCGAGGTCTTGACCGTCCACCATCTAGATCCAATCTCCACCGTCGATACGCTCGTTCATCGACCTACACACCCTACCGCCCATTCTTGGCTTCCCTCCCTCTAGTTCTCTTCGCAGCCCCCTTTCTCTGTGAAATTGACGAAATCTAACAGAGCTGCAATTCTTGATCCATACAACAATACAGTAAATCAAGATGTTTGGGAGGGCACCAAAGAAGAGTGACAACACAAAGTACTACGAGGTCCTTGGTGTGCCTAAAACAGCGTCGCCGGACGATTTGAAGAAGGCGTACAAGAAAGCTGCAATCAAGAATCATCCTGACAAGGGTGGAGATCCTGAGAAGGTATTTTTTTTTTTCGATCTAATATTTCGATAATTTTATTTTCCTAAAATTAATTGCATTTAGTAGCTAATGTAATTTTACGAGTTAATCCATGTACTGTTAATGTTTCTCGAAGCGATTCCTTTGTGTAATTAATTGTCTATATTGTGTTAGCTAATGTAATTTTACGAGCTTCATTTACTGGTAATGTTTCTCATAAAATTCACTATTCAAAACTATTTTTTCCCAAAAGTTTGATTGTCAAACAGGGGCTATAAGTTCTACTGTTGATTTTTCTTTAAATGATGGAGTAGCAAAGAACAAGAATGTAATATCAATTTGAATTATGCAAAATTCTGGGTTAATGTTGTTGTACAATAAGGAGAAATGCAGCAAGGTTCAAGATACTGAAGGAGAAACTAATAAATTTAAGTAGGAGTTGGAGAAATAATAGTTAAAGACTACTTTGATTTCGCAAGAGAAGGCTTTCAATTGTGTTGCCTGGTTAATAGGAGTATATATTTTAAACAAGTATAATTTATGGAAATTTATTCTTTAACTGGACTGTTTCATGAAAAATGAATACTTGAATTCTAATTCTTGGGTATTGATTTGTACGATGTATCTTCGTGTCATTTTGTTTCAAAATTTAGTTTGAGCTGTTTAAGTTTGCGACCAGATTTTGGGTGCTAAATATCTCTGTCTTCCATTCAAAAGTAGCTTCAGGGTTTTAAATGCCATATAATCTTTCAGACATGCTCCACTTGCAATGTTTGCTCTTTACACCAACTAATTTTTAACCATGAGTTTTGTAGTATGTTCATTATCTACTTCATTGCTTCCAATAAAGCACGTAACACTAAGCTATTTATTTACCTATAATTTGTTGTTTTGAAGTTACCTAGCAGTAAAGCTATAAACATGATATTCATTTGGATCCATTTGTTTTGAGTCAGTCAAGTTTGCTGTAATACGATTTAAATGAGGTATTTTACCGGCTCATTCAGATTTTGGAAATTCGTAGGTGTGTTTAATTTTGTTGTTTCATTATTGCATAAGTTTAGAAGAGCTCGTCCAACTTGTATAACGACCCAAATTTTTACCTTTGAAGTCATTATATATACTTCATATATGTACTGTAAAGAATACTTTTATATAACAAAAAAAAAAATATTTTCTTAAAATGTAAAGATATAAATTAGTTTAAAGAGAAATACCGATGAACATTACTAAGAAGCATGCTTGAGCCCTATTTTTAGTGTAGAATGCATTTTTGAATAGTAGATTAATGGAAAATGTGTGGTCAAACAATAAGGAAAAGTTTTGGATCTGCATGTAATACTATTTTATTGAAAAATGTGTGGTTAAAAAAGAGAGAGGAAAATGTATTTTGAAAAAAATAGGGATCAAACAAGACCTAAAAATCATTAAACTACATAATTTATTCTTCATTTTCACCAATGCAAGCACAATCCACCTTTGATCACCTCGAACCCGTCCTTTTAATTACTTATAAAAGATTGAACATATACATGTGAGGCATAAACCTCAGTAAATGAGTATTAATGAATTGCATCTCATATTTAAATATGGAAAATCGTAACATAAATATGGACACGGGAATTAAAATTCGAAATTCGTGGTTATAATTCACTTTAGTAGATACTAAACTTTGGTCATTTGAACTTACACATATATGACACTTATCATAATCATAACTTGAATTTTCGTACCATCATATTCATAACATAAATTTATGTAATTCAAATATGGAAAGAACAATTTGCACTACTACACTTATCCTATGGAAGAAGATAAAGGTAATTCAAATAATTTTCGTTGTTAGAATTCTACTTCAAAATTCCTCAGACATCGTGCATCCTAAAATTTGTAATGAGAAAACGTGTAGGTAGAAGATGAGTTGAGAGGAAAAGAAAGAAAGTATAACATAAGTTGTGGGTGAGTGTAAGTGACGTGAGGGGTATAAATAGGGTTTCTAAGGTTTGACCCTATTTAGCTATTTTTGTACTAGCATTCATTTCTTTATTAATATCACACGTTTTTCCATATAAAACGTAATCAATTACACAACTAATTATCCAATTAAATATATAATTGTTACTGATAAGACATTGTCATATAATTAAATATTTGATTTAATTATGAAAAATTAAATATTCTATCATACAATATAAAAATGTGAGATTTCTAATTACACATGCATAAATAACGTTTCTAATTTTTAATAGGTGAAATTTTCTCTAATTATAATAATTAACCAATTAATTAGGTTAATTGACCTGCATTATTTATATCAAATCATGCAATCACATTTACTCAAAGTAGAAATTAAGTTACTTTCCATAATCTAAATACGACAATCCTATAATCTTTTCCTTGACCAAAAATGACAATTCCACGATCATTTTTACCAAAAATTCAAAATTCAAAAAGTGCAGATTGGGTCCTTCAACTATGGAATGTTATCAATTTGGTCCCTTAGTTTTCATCAATGAGTATAAAGAAACTTTTGGGATATTATACCCGGACTGTTACAGTGTGAAATCAATCGTAGGGAAGCATCAGTTGGTTCAACTAATTATTCCTTTCCAGTGCATGATTTGATCGTGGGACTTCAAATCCTAATGAGTTGGGTTTATTCCAGTTTAAGGAGCTTGCTCATGCTTATGAGGTTTTGAGTGATTCGGAGAAACGTGAGATCTATGACCAGTATGGTGAAGATGCACTCAAGGAAGGAATGGGTGGTGGTGGAGGCATGCATGACCCATTTGACATCTTCTCTTCCTTCTTCGGTGGGGGTCCGTTTGGAGGTGGGACTTTTTTTACTGCTTTGTATTTTATATGTTTAGGAATATAAGATTGTTTTTTTATATTGTACTAGTTTTGATTGACTCACCTGGTAAGTAGAACATACCATGACGGAGGAATTCTTTTGATGATAACTAGGTGGTGGTAGCAGTAGAGGACGGAGGCAAAGAAGGGGAGAGGATGTTGTACATCCATTGAAGGTTTCTCTTGAAGATCTCTATGTTGGGACCACTAAGAAGCTCTCTTTGTCACGAAATGTTCTTTGCTCGAAGTGTAATGGGTAAGTTTTTAGGTTCTTTGCTCTGCTGTTGTAAGTGGTCAATGTGTGTGTAGCTAATTTGCCTCTGCATATTTCATTTTCTTTGACCATTGGTATCTGCGCATTTTCTTGTTTGCAGAAAGGGATCAAAATCGGGAGCTTCAATGAAGTGCTCAGGGTGTAAAGGAACTGGTATGAAGGTTACAGTTAGGCAGCTTGGTCCGGGTATGATCCAGCAAATGCAGCATGCTTGCAATGAATGTAAGGGATCCGGAGAGACTATTAATGATAGAGACCGATGCCCCCTGTGCAAAGGTGAAAAAGTTGTTCAAGAAAAGAAAGTTTTGGAAGTCCACGTAGAAAAGGGTATGCAGAACTCGCAGAAAATTACATTCCCTGGAGAAGCTGATGAAGCGGTGAGATGGCTAAATCCTGTGTTTCATTTGTGGGATCCATACTGCCAAGTCCGTGAAATTTTTTGGGTTCTTAAGTGTATTTTATTTCTTTACAGCCTGACACCACCACTGGAGACATAGTTTTCATTCTCCAGCAGAAAGAGCATCCTAAATTCAAGAGAAAGGGTGATGACCTCTTTGTGGAGCACACACTGTCGCTCACAGAAGCATTGTGCGGATTTCAGTTCATCCTCTCCCACTTGGATGGCAGGCAACTCCTTATTAAATCACAACCGGGAGAGGTTGTGAAGCCTGGTTAGTCATTTATTTCTAATATTTCTGGGTTCAAATAAATAAATTTTCAATTCATATGGTGTCCTCTTATATACTGGTCTGGGTGCATGCAAACCCTGCAGATTCTTTCAAAGCCATCAATGATGAAGGAATGCCTATGTACCAGAGGCCAATCATGAGAGGTAAACTGTACATTCATTTCACTGTGGACTTTCCGGATTCTTTAAGTCCAGATCAGGCGAAGGCCCTTGTGGAAGTTCTGCCTCCAAAGCCTCAATCACAACTCACAGACATGGAGTTGGACGAATGTGAGGAGACTACATTGCACGATGTTAACATTGAGGAGGAGATGCGTAGGAAGCAGACTCAGCACCAGGAGGCGTATGATGAGGACGATGATATGCACGGTGGAGCCCAGAGGGTGCAATGTGCTCAGCAGTGATGAGCCATCTAAGAATAATTGTGTTAGTAGGGTGTGTGTTTGATGTCGCTTTTGTTACTTGATAAAATCCCCTATTTTTATAAACAACGACATTACTGATCCTATGCCTACGAAACATGATTTAGTTTCTGTACTTCTGGTATCATACTTCATGCCATATGGCGTTTTGCTTAAAATGATAAGTTTGGTTTTAGCTACCTTAATAGTCTTTGATGTTAATTACAGTAATTAAGGCCAACTGTTTAGTAATCGAAATTATTATTGGATAAAAATAAATTAAAATTTAATAATGTTCAACAAGTATAATCTCTCTATAATTTTGTGCAAATCAGAAGCACAAACTAATCAATGCTTATCTCGTACTATTCTCACCTTCTTCTGGAGATACCATAATATCTGAGAGGTGTATATTTTGGGTTTATCCATGGATTTTATGCACAATCTTGCAACATTTAGAAGACTATGAACCTCTGTCTGATCATAGTTGTTTCCAATATCTGGATCCATTATTTTATGTATGGACCTTGAAATGGAAGTTTCTTGAACCCATTGCACTAAATCGGCACCATTTCTTTCAGATGATTGCCCGGTAATCAGCTCGAGAATTAGCAAACCGAGTTGAAAGATTATGTTTTTGCAAGTCTGCCCTGTACATTCTACAGCGGAAAAGCCTCAGAAACTGCTAAAAGATTTAAGGAAGCTGTTGTACGGAGTTAATTAAAAGTAATACCTTTTATACAACTCGAAGACTTAGGAAGTATAACTTGATTCCCAGCAGAACGAATAAGGCTAATATCAGAAAGCTGTAGAGCGAAGGAGAATTGTAACTTTTATTATCTGATGAGAGTTTGAGAAGTAAGCTTCCCACTAAAAGCACAATTCTCAAACTCGTGGTTGGATGCAATTGTACAAAAAGCCATAAAGATCACTTGATGTACACCTAACCTTTGGGGTTAAATTCTCATCTAACATTATGGTGCTTGAACTTATAGAGACATGATACACTGGTGGATCACAGAAGAAGTGCAGATATTCCTGCATTATGATACAATTAGATATTTAAACCTGAATAGAAAGTTTATATACATGAATATCCATTTGAAGTTTCCAGCACAACCAACCACAGTTACGAGCATTTCAGATAGTTTATATACATAACATCCATTTGAAGTTTCAAGCACAAAAATAGTTCGGAGCATCTTAAGTAAGGTAGATGATCAAATGAGGCACATGATGCAAGCAATGCCATCCCTTGCAATTTACGAGGTTTATAAAACGAACCATTTGGGAAATTGGGGTACTCAGTCACCTATTATTGCTTTATAAGCAATGTTCTAAAAAGCGTAAAGTGCGACTAGGCGTGAATGCCAATCTTCAAGCTTTATGATCCCAAGCGTAAAAAAGTGTCTTCTCATTTTTAATATTATTTTAAATTTTTTAATCATTCCAAAAATCATTTAATAATTAAAATAATACGTACCAAACATCTAAAATTATAAAATACTTTATTTACTCAATAATTCCATCAATTAGATAATAGTATTTTTCATAGTTTCAATTTTCAAGTTTTCATTTTTGACATTTGTACAGATAAAATCATTTAAAAATTTGAAACTAAAGTGAAATAAAATGTTATTAAAAAAGGGGAAAAAATAAAAAAATTATTAAAGCGCACCTAGGCGCACATTACTGCCAGGGCAGGGCATTTCACCCACACCTCTTAGGCACGCTTTTTAGAACATTGCTTATAAGGTTATACTTATTTAATTGCATATTACATGATTGGCGAATTCAGCAAGTATAAATTACATTGCAATTTTGACTTACCAATGCAGCAGCAATGCCAATAGCTATCTGCAGCCTTGTTCTCCAATTCAAGGGAGTCTTCAGAGGATCTGCAAAATGCCAAACATTTAGGGTCCGTTTGATTGGAAATGTGGAAAATGGGTGGAAAGAAAATGAATTCCAGGGAAAGTAATTGCCCAGAACTTGTTTTCCAGGGAATTGTTAATTAGTGTGTTTGATTGGTATAATTTTCCACCTGGAAAATTTTTGACATTTTGGATCTTTATGTTCACGTTTGACTTTTTTTCA
>CAIGRP010059259.1:0-11143 GCA_903798385.1 Fraxinus cuspidata | reverse complement strand
TTTAAACATGGTACAACTCAATTCTTTTTGTTTATAGAATTTCCAATTACAAAACACCTAAAACCTATCAAACTCCCACTTTGGCATTTTGTGACAAAACTACTAACTAAGTCAAGGCAGTAACCAAAAATAAAGTATGGACTCAAAACCTATGACAAAATGTCTAAGTTGAACAATTTAGCAGTTTAATCAGCACCTCTTTCCTGAAACCAATAACTTAACACTGGAAAATAGTATAATACAATAGTTNCAAACTCCCACTTTGGCATTTTGTGACAAAACTACTAACTAAGTCAAGGCAGTAACCAAAAATAAAGTATGGACTCAAAACCTATGACAAAATGTCTAAGTTGAACAATTTAGCAGTTTAATCAGCACCTCTTTCCTGAAACCAATAACTTAACACTGGAAAATAGTATAATACAATAGTTCAAGCAGTTCATATAATTTAGGCAATTGATGAACCAATTAGACTTGTTCAGTTTTAATATGCATGCTAAATCAAGACATAGTAACAATGCAACCCAAACATACCACGAAGACACATTGATACTACTAAAATATCGAACTTAATTTAGCAGAATTGAAATAATCAAATCAAAATGCCCTTGAGTCAAATAAACTTTATATATATATTAAAAATACAAACAAAATATCTACTCTCACTTTTTGTCACAAAATGACAAGGGATAAGCCTAAAAACTATGAAGCCTCAACAGCATCGTCTAAATTTGTCCTCTCCTCGAACGCAGCATCATCATCCCAGTGACGGCGAATCCATCTGAGTAGATGCTGAATATAGCCAACAGCACCACGAAATGTAGTGAACTCGACAGTGTGTAGATCAACTGTAGCACGCAGCTGTGTGATCTCCGCCATCATCCGAGCCTATTGCTCGATCAGCACGGTCATCTGTCCCAAGAGAGCAATCGAAAGGTCAATGGGAGCAAAAGCAGAAGGTACAAACTCGGTAGGAGGAGGAACTGACTCGGAAAGATGAGGGGCCGAAGTTGAAATCGACATGATGTTAAAGGGCTGAGAAGCAATAGAAAATGAAGGGCGATCCGAGGAGTCAAAATAAATGAGGTCCTCAATAAGATCAGCCGGCATAGTCAGGTCAACGGTCTGTGCTGGCTCAAAGGGAGCATGTGACCGACTTTGGCCAATGGTAGTATAGCCAATCGGTCGAGAAACCCACCTCCGTACCCCCTCCGGAAAACTAACCCCTCCGGCTGTCACTAACCTATAGATTAGGCAAGCATAAGGCAGCCTCACCCTCGTCCCCGTGATACAAAATGCTCGCAAAATCTGATGGCATATGAAAGATGGAAAATTAATAGAATCACCATGCAGCAGGGCGTAAAGAAAATGAGCTTTTTCAATAGGTAATGAAAAGTGTGAGACACGAACCAAAGATTCGTGCACACGATGCACAATAGAATCTGGCGATCGGTCGGAAGAGACCTAGTACGAATCGCACCTGGACCTTCCTCCAACGGCATGTTAAACACCGTTGAACGGACTACAGAGTCCGTCAGAAGAGTATCAGGAGTCAAGTAGAGAAATGGGGGTGGACGACCCAGAGAATATGAATAAGACTCGAAATAACATCCGGATTGATTTTAACAGTCCTACCTGGAAGAAAACCCCTAAAGGATGATCCACTAACATCATCAATGTTATCATAGAACTCCTGAACCAGAAGACTTGGTAGAGGGACTAACTCTACTAACAAGGGTTCCCGACCCCGAGGAGAGAAGATTGCGGCGATGTTAGGGGATAAGTCAGACATGATGACTTCGCACTCAAACAAAATAGGCCGGAGAGAAAACTGCGACCCAAAAGTGTCTTAGGCCACAACCGAGATGATCCTAGTCCTACTATAGGAAGTAGAGGAACTAGGAGTGGAAGTGGCTGTGCGTGCTCTCATAGGCTGCATCTGAAATGAATTGAACCAAAACATTAAAACCTCGATAAAAGAGATACTTACTCATGATATGTATGAGATGCAAGAATGCATGCAAATCGATGCATGCAAGGTAACATGCAACGTGCCCTAGCATGAATGCACAATGACATGCAGTGATGCCTAAACGTAGGTGATGTGAAGACATGACGCGTTCCAAGATGTCATGATGCAAGCATGTGATGTCATGACGTAGTAACGAGACGTTACCATGCGGTGCAAACATCAACCGCAATGCACAAAACATAATGTACACTCCGAACCACCAACCTGACACTCCAAAACAACACATCTAAACAACAAACCCCAATGTGAACAACTGTGGATACAATGCAACTAACTCACTCACCACTCCATCCCAAACACACCACATTCAACACCATCACAGATCAACCATAACACTTATCCCAATCTCCATCATCCAAGAATCTGGAATCAACCAAAAAAAGAAACCAAAGCACACCATGTGAACCCAAATCAACTAAAAACAAACTCAAATCACCCAAAAGAGGAAATGTAAGATATAACTATGAAGTGCAACTCAAGATATCAATGTAAGAATCAAAAGAACCCAAAGACATGCTAAAACTCAAGAAATGTAGGATTTTTGGAGAAATACCTTGAAAATTCGTTGTAATGGAGTGAAAATGTGTGAAAATCTATCAAATGATGGATGTTATATGTTCAATTAGCGAATAATAGGACTAATTTGAGATGGGTGGGCGAAATTTGGGAAGAATTGAAAGAAAAGAAGTGAAATTTTACGAAAAACCCTTAAAAATAACGTTAAAATTCAAATAAACGGGTTGTCGCTCGAGCTAGGGTCGACCGATAAACAAGCAAGGTAGCTTCTGTTATTGTCACTCGAGCGTGTTCCAACGAGAAGCTGGGACACTTCAATTGACCGAAATAGCACCAAAAATTTAAAACTTAAGAAAGATAGCATGTGTGTGTGTGTATTTTTTAAATTCTAATAACACAGAAATTAAGCAAATTAAGCTCATGACACCTTGATAATTAAAATCATGTATGCAATTACACGTTGACCATATCAAAAAGACTTTCCCTCATACTCAATTAAGGTCAAAATGGAGTAAAGTGTATAAATGACTCATTCGTGTAAAGTGCCACTATTTTCTCGTGAAAATGGCTCTAAACCTTAAATTTGTGAGAAATGACATGCTAACATCACTGTTTAATGAGGATGATCCCTACTTATGAAAGTCAAACCCAAATAAAACTGTAGGACCTGAAAACAAGCTCAACAATATGATAAGTTTTCTTTTCTCCCACTAAATTTGAGCATACAATTTTTTTATTTGTTTGTTTATTGTTTTTCTCATAAATAACATCTTATGCGCAAACACTTGTTCATTAAGCGACTAAATTGACCCATGTAACGAGCTTTAGGTCTGTTAACCCAAGTTAGATGACCATAGGCACCAGGTTATGAAAAACCCCTCAGGCTTAATTACTCAAGTCAGATAGGCTTCGAACAAAAGTATAAGTTGAACCAAATGGATATACACATTTATTTTTTTATTTTTATTTTTTTAAAGATAAGGTCATCTAAATATAGGTCAATTTACGTTCGAAGTCACCCTACTAAACGTGACAGTTATCCAAAATCTCACACACGCGGTTCAGACTCACTCACAATACCATATTGTGTGCAGTGCAAAAGATTACATGACGACACATATACGCAATACTCCACTTTAAACCAAACCAAGCAATGGAAATAATAGTGTAAAACAAATAAATACTTACTTGGTCACACATAGCCCTAAAAAAATTTTGTATATTTTTTTTCATTTTTCCCAAAAAAAAAAAAAACAATTGTATCACCACAAATTTTTTTAAAAATAATATTCAAAGCAAATAAATGCATAAAAATAGAGACACAAAAAAAATGAAAACATAAAAAATAAATGGGATGTATGTAGGGATGAATGGATATAATGAACTGCGCATGCATGCACCTAAATGCCAAATCAGGATGAAATTTGAATGCCCTTACCGTGAAGAGTACGACCATTTTCACAACCTTCTAGGTTGCTCCTCTTAACCCAGACTTTCTTAGAAGTAGAAGTTAATTGAGTTAACCGAGTCATCATCTCAGTTAAGTGGCTAACTTGATTGGCAAAAACGTTAAACTTGCTAATGAAATCTTGATTCTTACTTCTAGTCACAAGGTTACGACACCTCGGTCTACTGTGTCCCAGTGCACCACAGTGGTGGCAAGTGGGAATGAACATAGGTTCAAACATGCTCGATAGTTGATGTTGAATAGTAGGACGACTCACATTGCAATGTATGGTAGGTCTCGATCATATGGCATGCTTACCTTTGGTTTTAGGATAAGCAATCTCACGAGCATTGTTAGTGGTAGGAACGAACGTGGTCCTTGATGTACTAGCAGTAGCATCATGGTTATCAACATAACACACACCATGCCTATTTTCAGCAGGCTTGTTCATCCTAAGCAGATTGTCTAGCTTATGCGAGCCACTAATAAACAATTGAAGTTGAGCATTAGATTTATCAAGATCACTAGTTAATGATTTAACTTTAATTTCCAAGTTTTCATTTACCAATTTCAACTTACTCAATTTTCTAATCGAGTCCTGAAGGTCACTTAACAGTTTTTCACGTTCAAGTTCAAGCTCGTTCACCTTTTTCAAGACGGTTTTATTGACCTTCTTAATTTTGAGACTCTTCCTAAACAATTCACGATAAGACTCGTGAATGTCGGTCTCATCACCAGACTCTTCTTCATACTGTTCACTCTCATCCTCCCTTTTAACCTTCTCAATCTTACGATCAGATTCGATTGTAGCAATCGAGATGAAGGCCATGAAATTTTGTTCATCCTCACCACCAGTTGTCTCATTCTGAGAACTAGAATCTAACTCCTCATCACTCATGGTCACAGCTAAAGCCTTACGTCGTACTTTACCCAAACTCCTCTTCAGATTTGGACATTGACTCCTAATGTGACCATATCCCTTGCACTCGTGGCATTGAACAGATTGAGATTTCTTAATGGGATTCCTAGAGGTAAAAAAAGAGTGCAGATGGAGAGCTGAGTTTATTAGGGACATCACTTTCGCGCTCTTGATGCTTTCTCCTATTTCTCATTACCTTTTGAAATTTTTTAACGAAATAAGCTATTTCGTCGTCCCTTAAAGTCTCAGTATCAGTGGACTCGCTTTCCCCATCTCTAATGGTGTTCATGGCGATAGATTTAACCCTTTTAGGTTGAGAGATAGTGTGTTCATACATTTGAAGTGATCCTACTCTCTTCTATCGCAGTGACCTTATGTCTAAACCTCTTAAGTAGTGATCTTAGGACTTTTCTAACAATTTTAGACTCGGGGATGTTTTCACCTAAATTAAAGCTAGAGTTAACTATATCATTCAGCTTCGCATAGAATTCATTGAACGATTCATCGTCCTTCATTCTAATTTGTTCAAACTTAGTAGTCAACATCTAAAGTTTAGAGTTTTTAATAGTTTGGTACCCTCCTGTGTGGTTTTTAATATATCCCAAACTTCTTTGGCAATTTCAAACATCAAGACTCGCCTAAACTTATCAGCAGACACAGCCATAAACAGGGTATGAAGGCCCTTATTATTCCAATTACACTTATCCAAATTAGTTTTGGTCTACAGTGAGATATTGGTGGGAGTACCTACACCGCAACAGTTGTTGCAGGCGGAACCCATCCATTTTGAATGCTAATCCAAATACGTTCATCCATGCTTGGAAAGCTCTCATTCGAACTTTCCAGTGAGTATAATTGCTTCCGTCAAAGAATGGAGGCACAGATTCACTGACTGAGTAGATCTATATATAAAAAGGGTTATAAATCGATTTAAGGCTCTGACACCAATTGAAAAATGCGTAATTCGACCCTAACAACACCTAGAGTGGGTGAATAGGTGTATAAATTACTAATGAATTAAATAACAACAAGTCACTTTTTAATTCTTTTCTAGATGATTAAACATGCAAGTCATTTTAGTCCTAATTTTGAATACCGTAGTTTATATGATCTCACAGTTTATATGATCAATCAATAAACAAAGTAAAAGCAGTAAATCAATACAAGGATGATCACGGAGAAACCCAACTGGAAAAAACTTCGAGCACTTTGCTAGTTAATCCACTTTAAACGATTTTAACAACTTACAATCTATCAGACTAGACGACTCATACTATCTAATCTCCCGATTGTACTCCTTAGAGCTCCTCCTGGATCCTGTGCTCCCCTGCACCAATCATTAGCTGATGTTGCCAAAGCTCTCCATGGAATCTGCTACCCTGCAGTACTCTTAGCCTTGTGGAATCGTCTATCACATGTGGATCAACGAAGAACACATTGTTCTTCACAGACTAGAACTCCAGTCAACTTTACTCAATTTTCGGAACTCTGACCAGTTGTAGAGAAAATGCAGTTTGGAATTTGGATTATCGCAACGATATTTTTCTCACCAAAACAATCAAAATAGATGAATGTTGAAGGATAAAATAGATTGAACCTCTCTCTAATAAAGCTCTCTCCATGTTCAACCTTAAATTTTACATTCAGATGTGTTTTTGTATTTATTGGTAGGTTAGAAAAGTAATGGGACGGTGAAAAAGCTTCCAAATTGCGAAATAAAAATTTTTCGGACAACACTGTTGCTCGAGCGAGGGCTCAGCGACAGTCGAGAAACAACATGTCGCTCAAGTGAAAAAGGGATGATAGTCCAATGAAGATATATCTGCTTTTTTAACTCTAGCCAAACCTTGTCGACAGTCTAGCAAAAATCTACACCGTTTTTCCTCCTTTTTTCCATTCTCGAACCCTAGACCTAATAACCCTATTTTCAATAATTTGCACATTACTCCTTGACTCTTTAAACATGGTACAACTCATTACTTTTGTTTACAGAATTGCCAATTACAAAACACCTAAAACCTAACACTCCTCAAAGACAAATCCCGACCTTTATCTCCCCCTACGAACTCCACATCCTCAAGGAACTAGGCATTTCCCATTTTGAAAATTGATTTGATAGTGGGATCATAAAATTTGTAACCTTTTAACCTTTTAGAGTATCCAATAAATAGCAACTAACAGTTCTGGAATTCATTTTCTTTTTCGATAGCCTATAAGGTTTGCCTCAGCTGGACAACCACAAATGTGTGAGTGCTTCAAACTATGCTTTTTGCATGTCCAAAGCTCATAAGGGATTTTGACAGTTGTTTTGCTTGGAACTCTATTAAGAATATAAGCTACAGTTTTTAATGTTTCTCCCCAAAGAGATTCTGGTAAAGTTGAATGACTAATCATACTCATTACCATGTCCGTAAGTGTTTTGTTTCGTCTTTCAGCAACACCATTCATGCTAGGAGAACCTGGCATGGTGTACTAAGGGACGATTCCACATTCTTCTATAAATTTAGCAAAAGGCCCTGGACGATGTTCTCCTGATGCGTCATATCTGTCATAGTATTCACCATCACGGTCAGATCTAACATGATTTATTCTTTTACCGAGTTGATTTTCAACTTCAACCTTATAAGCCTTGAACACATCCAGTGATTGGGATTTCTCATGAATGAGATACAGGTAACCATAATGGGAATAATCGTCTATAAATGTAATAAATGATTGTTGACCATTCCATGAAGCCAAAGGGAATGGCCCACAGATATCCGTATGAATTAAATGTAAGATGTCCAAAATCCTATTGACACATAATCTCCTTATGTTTGTTTGTTTTTCCTTAAACGCAATATACACAAATACTTAAGTTTGAAAAATTAAGAGTATCAAGAATTCCTTCTAACATAATTTTTTAATTCTCTTCTGAGAAATGTGACATAAACGTTTGTGTCATAATGAACCAGAATTCTCATTGTTTAATTTACATTTAATACCTCGTGAATTTACATGCAAGGTTTCATTATAAGAGGCAACCGAATTAAGTAAATAAAGATTATCTTATCCAGATAAAGAACCGGTGCCCATAAGATTTGAATCAAGAAAAAGACTAACTTTAGTATTTCCAAATGAACAAGAATAACCAAATTTGTCCAAAATAGAAATAGAAATCAAATTTCGTCTAAAAGACGGTACTACAAAAGTCTCTTTCAAATCCAAATAAAAACCGGTCTTTAATAATAATCTAAAATTTCCTATAGTCTCTACTTCAACTGATTTGCCGTCGCCCACATATATGAATCTTTCAGCATCATTTGGCTTTCGACTATATAGACAACCATGTATAGACACACTTATATGAGTAGTGGCACCGGAATCAATCCACCAAGTATGTCTAGGTAATAAAACTAGATTAACCTCATAACAAACCAAGTAAGAAACGTACATTTCTTTACACGTCAAGCGTGGTATTTGGTACAATCCCTTTTGAAGTGTCTCGGGATTTGACAAAAGTAACAGCCAGATGATTCATCCTTTTAAGGCTTTTACTGCTTCTTTTAAGCCGGACCGGGTGCAGCTTTATTATTCAGTCCTTAATGCAAGGTCTAAGTCCATGCAGCCAATAACAATCTGAACGTTCTCTTTCCAGTCCTTAAAGTTCGATCCATCTAGCACGAAAATAGAGTTGATATTTGCAGATATTGTAGAAGTAGAAGTAGTTAACTGAATAGAGAACAAAGTCAAAAAAATATGTTCACATTAGAATCTGTAGTAAATAATTAACTAATTCAAATAATGGTAAACCCCAACATAAGAGACCGATTACAATATTGATATTTAGTTTTTGGACAGATATACCAACTTGTAAGTAGTACTCTTGGTGTAGTAATCAAATATTGACAATAAATTATGTCAAGTAATAAACTTATTTTTGGATCGATTAATTGTCTACATAAAACAAAACCTTATAATTGTCACATATTTATTACCACGGGTATGTAAATAATTTGGCCAAATATTAACCTTCATTTGGGCCCGTCAAAACCCGCATGAATTATGTACACACAACCTTTCTAATATTCCAAATAAATTAATATAGGCAAGAGATGTCACTTTAGTAACATGTTACTTTAATTAATTTATTTAGGAAAATTAGTAATCTAAAAGAAATCTTAAATACCAAAAATTGAATTTTAATTGTTAATCATTAATTCTTTTTATTTTATTTTGAAACTTTAGGGGCCTAGGGTTAATAATTTAGAACTATATGGATCAAAAATTAATTATTCAGAACTTTAGGGGTCAATAATTAATTATTGGAAACTTTAGGAGTCAAAAAATTAATTATTCAAAACTTTAGGGATCCAAAAATTAATTATTCAAAACTTTAGGGGTCAATTTAAACTAATTATGAACTTTTAGGGGCTTAACTACAAAATTCAGAACTTTAATGCCCATATTAATTAATTTTCAACCTTTAGTGACTGAATTATTAAACCTGGAACTTTAAAATGCCAAATTGGATGATTTTTTAACCTTAGGGGCTGAATAACCAAAGTTGTAAACTACAGTGGTGAAACTTTAATAAACTTAACCCTAATTTGAAATTGCAACCAAGGACCTCAAAACTTCAAATTTTCATCACAGGCCCCAGCCCCCAAAATTCATCTAAACCCTAATTAAAAAAATTTATGAAGATCCCTAGGGCGGCTGGCCGGCGTCGGGTGCAGCTGCAACACGCAGAGGTGCCTTCGCAGTTACGCTGTGCACAGCACAGCATCGCAGTGGTGCTGCGCGTGGTAGCGCGCGCATCCTGATGCCGACAGCGCCTCCAGTAACCAAAAAACTTATTATTATTTTTAACTGAAATCTTAAAAAACATGCTTGAAAAAATTTTCAAATTTAACAAAAAACTAAATCTAGAGCTAAATTCGAAAATCATAAAATTCTACAAGAACGAAATTAAAATCTCGATTCTCAAAAATTCAACGTGAATAGACTCTAATACCTGATTCAACATGAATAAACTCAGATATCACTTGTTTAAATTTTTCATGAAACTTAAACTTATAACCTTGCCAAAATCTTCATGTCAAATCACCAAAAAAATTATTTAACGCGGAACATACATTAATTCACTGATTTGTGTTTTGAATAATGAATCTTGATCTTTAATTTAATTGCTCCAACATTCTTCTTGATTCTTAACAATGGGTTTATGGATTTTCTGTTCATGTGTTGATGGGATGGCAAAATGAGAAATTGACATTTGAACTAGGGACAATAACCCCAGTTTCCATATGTATCATCAACATGTTGAAGGTTGGTCGCCATGCTAGCTACAATTTGAGTTAATTTGGTCTCTGATTCTGCCTTCTTCTGATAGTTCTTTCCATTGGAACGACTGGATTTTTATTCTCATCCTTCTTCGGGTTTTCATTGTTTCTTGATCCATTTTCACTCATGCTGCTTGGCTTTTTGTGTTCCTCACTTGGGTTTTCCTCGTGATTTAAAATAAAGTTGAATGATCAAAGTGAAAATTTCGTTAGAAGTTGGGTGCCCATGAGTAATTTTTTTTTCTTTTAACCATTTTAGCCCCAAAATTGATCGTTTGTGAGTGTATTCTGATCTGGGGAAGAAATCCTAGAGCCCTAAAGTTGCTCACCAGCGGAGAACAGGCATGATTTCTTTCTTCTGCTTTCTTCTATATATATACTAGTAAGACGCACGTGCAATGCACGTGCCATAGTATAGTTGGCTATACGATATGATAAATATAAAAAAAATATTTGTCTTAAGCATTNTGGTGATCAAATGGGACCCCATTGTGTCTTTCTGAAACATACACAAGCGAGTAGAGTTGGCAAATAGCCCTTTTCCTTTTTTGAATTACTAGTAAGATGCACGTGCACTGCACGTGCCATAGTATAGTTGGCTATATGATAGCATAAATATAAAAAAAAAATTATTTGTCTTAAGCATTAGTTACATTAAACTTAAAACACTTGAAATGATGATAGGTGACAAAAATAATATTAAGAGATTTGATTCAAAGCTTATTTTCTAGACTTTGTGTTTGAAGGTCTCTTTGTTCTTTTTAAAAAAAGATAGGGCATAGATGATTAGGTATTGATGCCTTGCTAAAGAGAAAATGAAGTTCAACCTAGCCCTCATTTTTCTGCCTATTGAGGTAAGGCATTATATCTATTTCATCTTGTGCTCATAGAATCTTCAATTAAAT
>CAIGRP010059252.1:0-12787 GCA_903798385.1 Fraxinus cuspidata | reverse complement strand
AAATAAAATAAGAACATTGATTCATAAAAATTCAACTGTGTTGTCAATGCGTAAAACTAAGGTTAAAATTGATTTTTGCATGAGAATTCGGGATCTTAGTACGTTTGTCATTTATTAAACACGTTAATTTGCATTTAGAATAATTTATATTTAGTTTAGTTAATTTACTTATAATTGCATAAGTACCTTATTTTAATTATATTTTCTCACAAACAAACCTTTCACAAGATTCTTGTTTCGGTTAAGGTCGTGACAATTTAAGTTGAACTAAATCAACCTCTGTGGGTTAATATTGGGACTCAAAATTCACGTTATTACTTGTTAATAAACGGTACACTTGCGGTGATTTTAATTTGAAATATATTTTCTTGAACAAGTTTTTGGCGTCGTTGCCAAGGATTGAGTTTAGTTTGATTTTGGTGTCGTTGCTTGTTAGGGATTTCATGACACCACAAATCATTCAAAGTCAATCCAGCATTGTCTATCCTTTGTTTGAGCAGCCTAATTTCCAACTGAAGACCGACGTTTTTCACCTATTTCAGAATGGATGAAAAATCCACATACACACGTCTCTCAATTCTTGGAAGATGTGTCAACATTTTTGATATCAGGGTATTTTAGACGATGCTATTAGACTGAGGCTATTTCCAGGTTGGAGAAAGTACCCAAATTTCTCTTCAGCTACTCAGAATGAGAATGGGTCGCAGGATCAGTTTCAGCTGGATGAGAAGAAATTTCAGTTGGAAGAGATGTTCAGAAAATTTATGAAAAAAGCAAATCAATACATGGAAGCTAATAATCAGTTCATAAGGAAGATAGAAACAACTCTCCAACCTGAAGACTGAAGTAGGGGCAGATGACATTTTGTATGACTGGCAGAGCACCGGTTCATTACCTAGCAATATAGAAATCAACCCCAAGAAAAATGTCAAGGCAATAACAACCAGAAATATGGTGCAATTACCGAAAATACATGTAAAGAGGCCATTAGTAAGTAAGGAAACAGTACATTCTTTAGATAAGGACGTGTGGAACAGACTGAATAGACAATAGAGACATCTGTTAAGAAAAGTTCAGTTACATCATTGGTTAAGGAAACCACTCCTATCAATCCTTATAAGCCCCTTACCAATTCCACAGAGGCTGAAAAAGCACAAATTGGATCAATGGTATACAATTTCTTGAGGTTTTCAAGAAACTTCACATCAACATTCCATTTTTTGATGCACTCATCCAAATGCCTAGCTACACCAAATTCTTAAAGGATATCCTATATAATAAATGCAAGATAGAGGGACATGAAACGGTGATGTTGACTGAGGAGTGCAGCTCCAGAATCCAGAAAAAGATACCTCTTGATAAAGCTTTATGCGATTTAGATGCAAGTATTAATTTAATGGCACTTTCTGTTTTTAGGAAACTCGGATTGGGAGAGGCTAAAGTAACTGCAGTAACTCTTCAGCTAACTGATCGATCATCTACTCATCCTAGATGGATCATTGAAGACGTATTGAGTAAGGTGGAAAAATTCATCTTCCCAACAGATTTTCTCATACTTGACATGGAGGGAGATGAGGATATTTCAATCATTTTTGGCCGACCATTCTTAGCTACATGATTAGCTCTTATTGACGTTCTGAAGGGTCAACTGATTTTGAGACTTGGTAAAGAGTGGATTTCTTTCAATGTCTTCAAAGCCATGTAATTGAGAAGGTAGTCCAAGACACATTTTAGCAACATAACCATCCGATGCATATGAGGCATGAATTGTACATTCTCAATCAACTCAAACAGATTCTCATGAGATCGAGGAATGTGCAATGTTTCTGGAAACCAATCCACCATACATGCATAAACGTTATTTTGAGGAGTTGGAAATGGGTCGTACAAAGCCATTACTATCCATTCAGTAGCCTCCTCAATTCGAACTCAAGCAACTACCACCTCATATCTCATACGCTTACTTGGGAGAGTCCTCTACACTACTAGTAATTATTTCAAACTCAATCAGCAAGGTGGAGGATGAGAGGCTACTTCAGGTACTCAGGGACAATAAGACATCCATTGGATGGTCCATTATAGATATTAAAGTAATAAACTCTTCACTGTGCATGCATGATAAGTGTAGTTTTTATACTTATATAATACTCTAAATCATGATATTTTATTGTCTTTTGAATAAAATTCTACCTAATTAATGTTATATTGTATTATGTAGTTAAAACTTTATATTTAATGAAGAATTGAAGAAAAGAATGCAAAATATCAGAAAATTGAAAAATTCATAGTACGAGAACTAAATTAGCATGGGCTGCATCAATAAATTTGTTTTAAGGATTAACTTGCATTATATGAAACTTTTTGGGCTTGGAAAGAAGAATGAATTTAATTTGGTATTGGAATTTACTGGGCCTAAATTTTGGCTTCTAAAATTTGGACTACACATTGGTAGCCATATTATATTGTATATATACAAATCAGTAGCTTGTAGGGGGGAAGATGGGACAGACACATTTACGTACAAGCTGAAAACGGTGGCAGCTTCTTGAAGGAAAAAATAGGGACGCCTGAATATTATTTTATATATATACAAGCACACGCACAGAAAGAAAAAAAATGGAGGCCGATATTGAAATATATATAAACAAGCAGAAAAAGAAGGAAAACCGACAGCCAATTGGAAAAATAGAGGCTGAAAGATATACATATACATATATATATATATATATGTGTGTGCGCGCGCGCGCGTGTGCGTGTCCGTGTGAACGCGTGTATGTAAATCATTGGATCGATTTCGGCTTTTTAATATTTTAGACGACTTATTACTGTCAAATGGATGTTTATTCATGAACGTTCTGGAATCTGAGAATATGGGTTTAGGGTTTAGCATACCTTAATGAATGACCATGTACACTTGTATGTATATGTGTATTTAAAGCATCGGAGTGATTGTCGTATTTCCTAAATATTTATCACAATAAATTACTGCCACATGGATGACTATTTAAGAATTTTCGGAAAATTTGAGAAAATGTGTTTAGGGTTCAGCTAATACCTTAAAATATGTTCATTTATAAGTGTTTTGAATGTAATTTTAATATTCTGGAATTCTGGACATGAGTTTCTAGAGAGAACTCATTTTTTGAATAAAAAGAAAAAGAAAAACAAGCCAGATGCACTGAACTATTGCTCTTCATCATTTGGTTCTGAATATGTTTTTATGTTGGATTGGGATTCTTTCAAAACAATGACAAGAATAATAAAAAATTGTCACACAGTATATAATGTTGAAATATGGAGATTATCAACTACCTATTTATTGTGTGATGTTTGGTATTTTGCATTTCACTTTTGCATCTTATCCAATGATTTTTGTTTTGTACCTTCTGTGATGATTGTCTGATGTGACTTGTGCAAAAATACTTTGGAATTTTCTTTCTTCCACCTTCCAGAACCATTGTTGAATGTTCTAAGAGTTCTTTTCATTGCATAAACAATGAATTTTTTTATATCTATACTTTGTGAATTTTATTGAATTTAGTTGTTTCATGTTTGGCATGCCTTGTGCAAAATTACTGTAGAAGTTTATATCATCCACTTTCATGGGTCAAGGTTGGACTTATGAAAAGTTCTTTTTAATTGCAAAACCAATTTTTTTATAACATCTCTCTCTCATCTCATTGTTTTCCAGACTTGTCCATTGTTGCTTCGCGTGTTCACTAAGGTATGTGAACCATCATGGGCTTCCTTTTATAGTTACCATTAAACAGATCTAGGCAATTTATGATTTTCTTCTTCAACTTTTTGCAGGTTGGAGGCCATCATACTGATGGGGAGTTTGCAGTGAGGGGCAAGGAACCCAAAGATGAGGTTCAAATTTATACATGGATGGATGCGACTCTGCGTGAATTAACTGATCTGGTATGAGGGGAAGTTGCCAATGTATCTTCCATTTCTTTATTTCAGAGTTCAGCCTCTACTCCCTTCTTTGACGAGCATGCCTTGTTTCCATATTCTTCTAGAGAGAAACGGGTTTCTGGCTGATAAAACATGTGTACTATCTATTTATCTTTTGGTCTATAATTTAGCTTTTACCTCTGCAAAAATATCATTGAAGTTTGTATCAAAACCTTATCATGTCTGAGTTGTAGAGCAGCAGCTAGTGGTTGTTTTCTCCTTAGGCAACAGGGGCCTAAAACAATTGAAGAAGTACATGAGTTGATGCGGACATCAGCCTTTTGTATTATGGACTTTTATTTATGCTTTCTTTAGTTGGCTTGTATTAATGGGCTAGCCCAAGTCCTATATGCTTTAGGTTTGTTTTGCTTATTTAAAGGGTATGTATTGAAACTAGTTGATGAATAAAATGAATTAAGATTGGCTTTGCCCACGTTCTTCCCTGTCTTCCCTCTTTCCCCACTCTCTCTCCGATTTCTTCCCCTGTTTCTCTTCCTTCCTCTCCTTCTTCTCTTTTCCTGCTGTCTTCTGCTCTTGTTTTTTTCTGGAATTCTTCCTCTGCTGCCGATTTCTGTGATTATTTCAATTGATTCTACATCATCAGTAGTATTTGCTATCAGTCCGCCTGATTTGTTGCTTTGGTGCTAGAATACGTAATTTTTGCATTGTTATCGCCTAGTCAATAACAACAAACTAATTTCCTCCTCATTCTACATTGATTATAAACTAACAATTGAATCTGGTAAGCTAGTTTTGGATCAGTCAGGCGTAAGTTATGCATTCAAATTGTTTGTATCTATCCAGTTTGATTTTGTTTTGCTTTATCCCCACTAGTTTTGGCAATTAGAATTAACATGTTCGAGGTTGTTTGCACATATCCAATTAAAATTGGTTTTTGCTTTGCACTTCTTAAATCTGTGACAAAATGCTTTGTATCTCCACAAATGAATATGCACATTCGCTTCTTTGTCTATATATCAATCATGTAATTCAAGTTGTTTGTTTCCCAGGCTAAAGAGGTTGCACCAGAGGCAAGAAGAAGAGATGCTATTCTGTCCTTTGCTTTCGTCTATCCTGATAAACATGGTCGTTTTGTGGTTAGAGAGGTCATCTCTCCATGTCTCTCTTTCTCTCTCCTTCTATCACTTTACTTATTTTTATCACGATGCTTTTGGAAAGGGGAACATTCTCTGTGTTCATCCTTTGAACCAAGCATATGGCATGAATTGATCTTCGATGTTCTGACCATTGTGATTCTCCTTTGTTAATGAAGGTGGGGAGAACCTTTTCTTACCCCAATGGCAGGCGACCTGACAGTGGAAGCAAATCCTTGAGTGAACTTAGCTTTCAGGTAAATCTTGATTTCCTCTGTACGCTGGTGACACAATTACTGTTGAAAAGATTGCAGTATTGTTCCCCAACCTATTATACTAGTAGCAAGTTGGTTCTCAACCTTTAAAAATGAACAAGTTGTTCCATGAATTTTCAGGAATTTTAGACTGAGATTCTAATGAACTTTAATTGAAGTTGCACAATCAATTCCTAACGACGGGGATCTCCCAGTTCTTCATTAAATTGTTATGCAACTTTAATTGAAACAAGCTTCGCTTCAAATTTTGGGCACCATCCCATGTTGGGAAGCAGAAGCCAAACAATTTAATAGAGATTTGGATGGTTTCCATCATTTGAGACTGAATGTGCAACTATAATAAAAGGTTTGGGACTACTTTGCTCCCTTTGAAGGTTGGGGATCTACTTGCTACTGATGCAATAAGCTGGGTCCGAGTGGTGCAACTTTCCCATTATCCGTTTCACAAAATTGGATTTTGACTTTTGTCTTTCCATATTCAGATAGGCGATTACTTGGACGTTGCAATTCTGTTGCAGTAACCAGCTTTATTATATCCTTGGTTTGCTCTACGAGCATGTGACGGGTTTGCTTATCTGAGACGGTGGCCCTTCCTGCGCGCATTCAAATTTATCTGTATTTTGTATGATGCACTTGGGAAACAGTAATCCATGTAGTAGTCTCCATTAAGAAATGCTATCGAGCCTATATGGGTTTTAGTTATATTGTTCCCCTACTTCCTTTGAACAATGTTATTGTGCAATTGGATCGAGGTATGAAGAACAAGAAGTTTTAATGATCTCAATTAACGTAAGGAAAACATGTTTCGATTTATGTTTGGGAAAGATCTTGGTGGCTTCTGTCTATATCTGGACTAGCGTCTATTATAATGATCGATCTAGCATGTATCTCAAAGTGTGTTCTGAATTTAAACTGCTTTTATTCTAGATTACATTCCCGAGCAGGATATATTCACTGTTTAAAGTTATATATCCAGTTTTATTGACATTTATATAAGGTGGTGCACACGGTGATTTAACTGGAAGAAATTTTAGTTTTTCATTTTCTTTGGATGTTAGGATCTAGGGATGGCAACAGGTTGGGGCAACCTGTCCAGCCCTGTTGGGTAATTTCCCGCCCCGTTATCCAAATATGGCGGTGCCTTTGCTTCGTTTACTACTCATTTAATTTTTTTTAATTCATTTTATTGTCTTTATTCATTAAAGTGAGATAATAATATATTTTTAAATTTTTTATTTATTTTTAAAAGTTAAATTATTCAAATGTATTTGGTAAGCTAAAACTTTTATTGTTTGTCAGATTTCTTAAATAATCTTAATTGTCATCTTCTATTAGATCTAGTAAAATTTCGTTGAGTTTTCAATTTAAAGTATTAAATTCTTTAAAAAAAAAATTAAAAATTAAATGGGCTCTTGTTATTTGTACTCGTCCCGTTCTCGACTTGAATACCCGATTAAGTGGATAATCTCCCCTCCGTTCTGGACGGCACCCGGGAGTATCAAATTTGAATGTTTTTTTAACCATCTCTATCAGGATTCAATTTGTCTTGAAAAACAAAGTATGCAAATTTACTAGTACATTAAAAAAAAAATAGACACACGAGTGACTCGCGACTTTTACCAAACGAAGACAGCTTTAAATAGACGTTTTCAGGTGACGATAGCATGTATATATTGTTAAAAGTTGGAGATATGAGTACCGTAAATAGAAGGTTGAGGACAATATTGTCATACTTTGAAAGGTTGGGAGCTTTTTGAGTAATTTATCGTATACAAATAACACGAAAATATATTGAGGCAACACGAATTCTTCAGATCCGGCCCGGGTTCTTTGTTTCCACGCACTTCCCTGCCCTTTACACGCACAGATACACAGTTCATACAGAAGAATACATACATCTGCATATAATTATATATCAATCTTCAAATGATTTGTTACGATCTTCAACTATTCAAACCCAATTAGCCGAATCTTTATCAAAATTCTCTCGGTATTTCGCTCCTTTCTCTCCCGTTCTAGTTATACATATATGTATTTGTAGATAAAAATGGTTTTGAGTATAATTTATTTTGGCTGTGTAATTTTGTAGGTATATGATACGAAATGGCGATTAATAGGGGATTATCAGGTGGAATCATCCACAGGAACAAAAGCAATGGACCTCACTTTTCTATTGTTGTGCTCGTCTTGTTATCATTTCTCGTTTTCTCGATTTTGTTCGTCGGCCGCGGTTTATTGAACTCTGCTTCAAATGGTCAGTTGAGAGATGCACGGCGATTTTATTTTGGTTTGATTACTACAATGTGGCAGATCTCAGGAAGAGAATTTATGTGATGGATTTAGGGTTTTCGTATTTAGATTTTTAGGCATTTTTTAGTATTTGGGATGACCTGACCTGGTTGTGAGTCAATTGCGATAGTATTGATTAATTAGCTTAATTGTGATGAAGAAATAAAGTGGTTGAAAAGTAACACGATCTGTAATTCTTATTCAATATCGTTAATGAAATTCTACCAAAGAGGGAATGGGGCAAGATGAGTGCTGAATTCTAAAGAACTCTGTATAGTGGGCATGTCATAGAGTTTGGGAGTATAGAGCTGATATTGCATTGTGTTAGTTGGAAATTTTGGTGATCAAAACTAAGAAAGGTGCTAAGGTCCTAAAAGTTTGTTACTAAGTGGTATACAGCCCTCTTACCACGGACATTTCTGTATTCATGCCGATGCTAAATTGTTGAAGGGAACTGACAGGTCTAATGCTCGGTTCCCTTTTGTTCAATGACTTTTTTATCATAGAGTTCTTGTTTGTGGAGTGAAAGCATTTGTGTTCTTTTTCGAGATTAATGGTGACGCGTATATGAAATTACTATAATAGTGTGTCATCAAAGCACTCGTGGGTATTGAGAGGAAAAAAATTTGACGTGAGGGATTGGTTCAAGGGCATACAGGTTCTCATTAGATTATCTCTTTTCTAAAAAAGTAGATAGTTGCATTGGATAAGATTGCAAATCGGGTGTGACACTAATGTCTGCTTATCACTCAACCTTAATTTAACAGTTTATCAATACATGGATGTGTTTGATACACTTTAAATGTCTCTCCAGCATAATATGAAATAATAGAAAACTAATTGATCCATTTTCCTGCAGATCAAAATTATTTTTCAACTAGCTCTGGTAAACAGGTATTTTCTCTGGAACATACTTCATTTGGATGGTAGTTTGGGTCCTTTGGGATGCTATTCTTACTATATAAGAAAATACCACATGGTACAGGATCTAAATTGGAGAGAGCGGCTGGCATTGCAACATCTCAAACCTTTGTTCTCAAGAGAGGCAAGTTATAAATGGACATTCTTGTTGACATAATAGCTATTTTATCTTTTTTGTGTGCTTGTTTTCTTTACTAATTTGTGTATACTTTAGGTAATGGATGTCATCAAGGCCAACACTGACGATTTAGGGCCCCTGAGTCTTGATTCTTTCAGAAAGAATAATCTGTCTTTGTCATGGAATTTTGTTGGTCGAGAAATTTCAGCTGGGAAAAATACCACTTCTGCTCAGGTTAGGATGACTGTCAGATTGTAGCTTAAACTTCATGCTATTGCACTCTTTTCATGATGAAAAACCATCTTATCAAAGGAAGGCACTGATTCATTATCTTTGTATTTGTGATTCTAAGTCAAAAGAAGTGGCTGCAAATACTAAACGAGGCAAGCAGGAAGATAATTCTCATGGTAATAATTGTCTAGAAACTCTGTTGATACCATAAATAGTTCTCTAATGGATGAATCTTAACTGATTGGATGATGCATTCGACCCGTGCAGACGATCATTCTAATTTTTTCGAGTCGCCTGCTAAACTGGAGAGAAGGGTAAGCACCCTGATTCACTTATGTTGTTTTCCCCTTGCATTTCTGGTAACAAGGAGCCAGCTCCTGATTGTAACTGTAAATAAATAAACCCTCGTTACTCCTTTCCTCCTAATCTTTTGAGTTAACAATTTTATCTGTTTAAACACACTACAGAAATTGAGAGAAAAAAGACGTGAAAAGCGTGCTGCTGATTTGGTAAAGCAAGATGACGATGTAATAGTAAAACTTGAAACTGCTGCCATTGAACGTTCCAAGTCAGTTGACTCTGCGGTCTTGGGGAAGTATAGTATATGGAGGAGGGAGAATGAAAATGAAAATTCTGATTCAAATGTACGCTTGATGCGAGATCAAGTTATCATGGCGAGGGTTTATATAAGCATTGCAAGAATGAAAAATAAGCTTGACTTGGTCCATGAGCTTCAAAACCGGCTTAAAGAAAGTCAGCGTGCTTTAGGAGACGCAACTGCTGATTCTGATTTACATCACAGGTAGTAAATTTATGGTTATCTTGTGTGTTATGTATAGCCACCTGATGCCCAACTTGTCTTATAAATTTGTTTATTTATTTATTGGCCCATGTACATTATTCGTGTGACAGTGCACCTGAAAAAATAAAAGCTATGGGACAAGTGCTGTCTAAAAGTAGAGAACAATTGTATGATTGCAAGCTTGTAACTGGACAGCTAAGAGCCATGCTTCAATCTGCAGATGAGCAAGTCCGGAGTCTAAAAAAGCAAAGCACATTCCTTAGCCAGCTAGCTGCCAAGACAATTCCAAATGGAATTCACTGTTTATCCATGCGCTTAACAATAGAGTATTACCTCCTTCCACCGGAAAAGCGGAAGTTCCCTCGCAGTGAGAATCTGGAAAATCCAAATCTTTACCATTATGCTCTTTTTTCTGACAATGTTCTTGCTGCTTCGGTTGTGGTCAGCTCAACTATTGCAAACGCTAAGGTGCGGAAGTCAATTTTTGTCTTTGATTTCTCAAAAAAATTTGGGCTTTAAACTGAAAATACTAGCAATGCAATCCCTAAAGCAATATAAAATCTATCTCCAATCCAAGTTATCAGATGTTGTAGGTCTATTTTCTTGTAGTGGCTTGAGAATATGCATGATTATCTGTGTCCCCAGTCGCAGAAAGTGGCGTTCATGTCTGCTATGTGCATACTATGAGAAAGGAATGGCTAGACTATCTGAGATTCTGAAGTATTATTTCCCTGCGTTGGATTTTTTTGTTAATTTAGATTGATGGTATTGCCATCAGAAGAGGCATACTTGTTATCTTGTAACGGTTGTTCCATTAGTAACAGTAAACCTGGATTCTTCAAGCCTTATGCATTGATGCAGCTATTATTCTGTGTTTTCATTGAAAAAATCTTAGATTTCTGAATATGCTTCTTTTATGAACTGCAGGAACCTGAGAAACATGTTTTCCATCTAGTTACTGATAAATTGAACTTTGGGGCAATGAATATGTGGTTTCTGCTGAACCCTCCTGGAAAAGCTACCATCCATGTTGAAAATGTTGATGAATTCAAGTGGCTTAATTCGTCATATTGTCCTGTTTTGCGCCAGTTGGAGTCTGCTGCCATGAAGGAGTACTACTTCAAGTCAGCTCATCCTACCACACTTTCTGCTGGTTCATCGAACCTTAAGTACAGGAACCCAAAATATCTTTCAATGCTCAATCACCTGAGGTTTTATCTCCCACAGGTTTATCCCAAGTTGGATAAAATCCTTTTTCTTGACGATGACATTGTTGTTCAGAAAGACTTAACAGGATTGTGGTTGGTAGATCTTCATGGAAAAGTGAACGGTGCAGTTGAAACCTGTGGCGAGAGCTTTCATCGTTTTGACAAGTACCTTAATTTTTCAAATCCTCATATTTCTTCAAACTTTGATCCCAATGCTTGTGGGTGGGCATATGGAATGAACATTTTTGATCTTAAGGCGTGGAAAGAGAAGGATATAACTGGAATATACCACAAATGGCAGAATATGGTAGGTCTTTTTTTTATGGTAATTTTGATTTGTATTCTGGTTGTGTTGTTTGTGAAATTATGCATTTGGTATGCTGGGAAACTTGTTGGTATATCCCCTTTCTGAAAAATAGTTTTTGGATTAGATGAAGCTCGCTTGTCAAATATTCTGAGTTCCTTTTATTTCCCCTATTTTTTGGCATGGTATTAGAATGAAGACAGGGTTCTGTGGAAGCTTGGAACTCTCCCTCCGGGTTTAATGACTTTTTATGGGCTTACACATCCACTTGATAAGTCGTGGCATGTGCTCGGGTTGGGTTACAGTCCGAGCGTCGATCGGTCAGAAATTGAGAATGCAGCTGTTATACATTACAACGGGAACATGAAACCCTGGCTAGAGTTGGCAATGACGAAGTACAGGCCATACTGGACGAAGTATGTAAAGTCTGACCATCAATACATACGCAGTTGCAAACTAAGCGAATAATATAGAATGATGATATTGAAGAAATATCTTACTTTCTGGCTTCTTCTTGAGCAATAGACCATTGACAGCCACAAAGGCATTTATCCGACTAAAGGTACTCATTCATTGCCCACTTCTTGGCTTTTGCTCATTTTATGTGAAGATCAAATCATCTCCTTAGGAATTTGGCTATGGCGGCTCTTGCCTTGTTCACTTGTAGTCACTCGATTATTATATATGTTTGTGCAGCTGCCTTTCTTCTCAATCTATGAAAGACTTTCATGTTTTGACTGTTGACGTTTTCTCTAACCACAACCTACTCAAGTTATGGATTTGAATTTGAATGCACTTCCCATGTTCAAGTGATTTTATGTTTATCTTCACGATTAAAAGGAAGAAATGCAAGCAGTTCGCAATCATGGTGCTCATTGTCAAACACTTTGAATGTTATATATGTTTTCATGACATTTCCACTTGTATCTTTAAATGAATTTCCTTGGTCCGATGGTAAATGTTGAGAAAGTAGTGTAAATTGATAATTCTTGGATGTTTGGATGGGCTATAGTCTGACCAACTTAAAAGCCTAGCCAAACATGCTCTATAGCTAATAACCAAAGAGCTTAAATCAATTGTGTATTGTTATGTCATCATCGGAGTAAGCAATGTAGGTAAGAAAAATGTAAAATTCCATCCGAAAAGAGTTAATAGCTACTTGCAAGGTACCTTCATAAGCCATATTTGAAGGGAGATTGTGTCTCGGGGTTTTCCTACTAGGGTGTAATTGATTGGCGTGGAAAATATCTCACAGAAAAGAAAATGTTTTGAGGAAAAGCGATGTAGGTAAGAAAAATATAAATTTCCATCCGAAAAGAGTTAATAGCCCCTTGCAAGGTATCTCGGGGTTTTCCTACTAGGGTGTATTTGATTGGCGTGGAAAATATCTCAAAGAAAATGTTTTGAGGAAAAGCGATGTAGGTAAGAAAAATGTAAAATTCCATCCGAAAAGAGTTAATAGCCCCTTGCAAGGTACCTTCATAAGCCATATTTGAAGGGAGATTGTGTCTCGGGGTTCTTCTACTAGGGTGTATTTGATTGGCGTGGAAAATATCTCACAGAAAAGAAAATGTTTTGAGGAAAAGCG
>CAIGRP010059235.1:0-21827 GCA_903798385.1 Fraxinus cuspidata | reverse complement strand
ACAAATTTTCTCCTGTATAAATCCTGGCAAAAGTATCATTTTTTTTTTTTTTTTTTTTTGACAACTACAAATGAAAAATTAACAAATTTTCTCCTGTATAAATCCTGGCAAAATCTCCTGTATACGTAGCACTTCTCAGTCTATGGGCTGGTGTACCAACAAACTGGGCTGGATACGACCCACGTTTAAAACAAGTACAAAGTCCAACCCAATTCCGGACCCAAAATCGAAGACGCCACGTGTGAAACGCAGATTGACACCCTATCAATTATTTGCTCGCCTTCTTCTACGCCATACATTTATGATACATCACACAGAGAGCACCTAGATCTGTTCCAAATCATCTCTCTCTGTAACATTACCTGTTAACATTCAACGAAAATTTACAGATCCATTAGTAATTTTTTTTGCAATCCCAACAAAAATGTCTTCTGTTTTCAACGGCGATGAGACTGCTCCCTTTTTCGGCTTCCTCGGCGCCGCTTCTGCCCTCGTCTTCTCCTGTAATCCAAAGATCTGAGTTTTGTTATATTGGTTTGATTGTCAGGATTCTCTGGATTAATATGTTTGTTGTGGATCATTTTTACAGGTATGGGTGCGGCGTATGGAACGGCGAAGAGTGGTGTAGGTGTCGCTTCGATGGGAGTGATGAGGCCGGAGCTGGTGATGAAGTCGATCGTGCCAGTGGTTATGGCTGGAGTGTTGGGTATTTACGGGTTGATTATTGCTGTGATTATCAGCACTGGGATTAACCCTAAGGCAAAGGGTTATTATCTTTTCGATGGCTATGCGCATCTCTCCTCGGGCCTCGCTTGTGGCCTTGCTGGCCTCTCAGCTGGAATGGCAATTGGGATTGTTGGCGATGCTGGCGTCAGGTATAATTGAACTGTTGATGGATCTCGTAATCTAAAGTGAATAAATTGAAGTTTTATTGTTTTAGTTGAGTAAGACTATGATGCTGAATCTTTTGGTCAGTGTAGTTTTCCACGTGAAACTTTCGAACCTCGTTTAGATTTGAGTTATATATGTAGATGATGAGGACTAAATTAGGGAACTGTTGGATCTTAGTGGTAACTGAACAAGTTTACTGGCATATGTATAATATGGGTAATGTAAAACAGTAGTAGTGATGGTTGACATTGTGGTCTGCGACTGAATTGGTGAACTTAGCTGATTTCGCTTATTTGATGCAATATTATTTACCGATATGTGCAATGCGAGTCAGAAATGTTTCTGAATGCTACTAATATCTAATTATGCCTTTTTCACATTGACATGATCTTCAATATGAGATGTTCATCTTCAAGTTACTTGGCCATTATTTGTCACAATTAAGCTTAGTAATCATTGATTCGAAAACTATTAGAAAACATATAACTAAAAGAACATTAGAAATAGTTGTCAAGAACAACATGGAAGGTTATGATCAATATCTCTATAATTAACATTAATTATTGAGCTTTATTCTTAATAAATTTGAAATTAGCTACAGGAATTCTCTTTGGCACTCCTTTTGATTCAAAGTTAAGAGGAAACCAATTATTTTGCTCCCACCTCAGGCAATGTTGATTTCTGTGTAGCTTTTCGTGTTCATTCTATTTTACCAGAATTAATTCGCTTACTTGATAATAAATTTTCATTCTCCAAAAGTTAAATAGTATTCAAGGGTTTGTCGAGTGTTGATAATGATGAGTATTGTTCTCCTGGTTGTGCCTTTGAAAATTGTTGGTGAATCAAATTCTTGGTATTGTCTCAATGACGTTCTGGAGTTTTATATTACACTACGAAACAATAAACATATGGATGGATATAGTGCTCTGAAATTTATCAGAAAATTATGTAGCTTGTGGCATACATGGATATGGAAATGGTAACATTTATGATTTACTCAATTATGACTTGTGTGTTAAATTATTTCTCAGTAGCTTCATACTCAGAATCAATACTTTTGCAGGGCTAATGCACAGCAGCCGAAGCTTTTCGTTGGGATGATCCTCATTCTCATCTTCGCTGAAGCTTTAGCCCTTTATGGTCTAATCGTTGGAATTATTTTGTCTTCACGAGCTGGCCAATCTAGAGCTGACTGAGAAATTGGCTTTTAACAAGTTCGACTGCAATGTTTGATGTTATGTTGAAACTTGATTCTTGGCAGGCTTCATAAACTCTTTCATACGCTCCTTATTTATCACCATGAATGTTATCCATGTTTCCATCGCATTCGTTCCATGGTAGCTGCGTGATGTTTGTAGAACTATTAGAAGTGTTTTTTTTTCTACCCCTGCTGAATAAAAAGCTTATATGGCTGTCTCTGTTGGATTAAGTGAATTAGTTTTCCGTTTTCTGTTTTTGGCAGTCATGAATACTGTAGGAATAATTTTTTTCAAAACTAGTGCCTATACAATGCTTTACATATTAGATATGTAGAGATATCATGCTTCTATGAACCGTGTTTAATTTGTATCATACAAAGTCATATTGTCCGAAACATATATACGTCTTATTGTTCTTTATTACATGGTGTTTACTATTTGTACGAACTCCTCCCATTTCCTTCTCCTCCTAAAGTAATTATGGTAATTCACTTCCGAAATCAATACGATAAGACATTTCACTTTTTTTTTCTATTTTTTGCCTGTGATCCACATTCTCCCGCTACATGCTGTTGACCTCATCCTACATGTGTTGTGCTCATTAGCCATTGTAACCATTATTACCCCATTTCCCACCAACCGTGAACCTTAGCACCACCATCGCCGACACAGTAAACCGCCACCTTCTAAATAGCTACCACCGGAACTCTACAAAAAATCACTACAAGGAAATTCATCCATTTCATTGCTGTACATCACCATTTCTGCCGATGAGCTTCACTACAACAGAGATTTAACATCTCGGATCATAAAAATTTTCAAATGAAACTCAGAATATGGAGATATCGATTCAAGAAAATGGTAGAAATTAGATTGCCGCTGTGGTGAGAAGGAAGAGGAGGTGGTCGGCAGCGACTACAACTAACAGAGTTTGGAGGATTAGAGTTTGGTTGAGTGGGTATCTAGAACAGTACTTTTGAAAATAAGTAATTGGGAATTAAAGATGCTATAAAATATAAAAAAATGAACAATTATGTAGTAATTTCATGATAAAATAAAGCATCACATAATTTCCTCAAAAATCAAATGTAAAAAGGCTTTTTTAGGATGACAAATTCTATTCGACATAGCATTTGGGCCTTAGTGGACTTGCGACCGGTGCTGTATAAGGATATAACCTTTTTTGGGCGGGTCGGGCTTGGTCCTTGTGACTACTATGTATATATCTCAAGAGTGACTTAATGAAGCTAAGAGACAAGACTGCTCTTGTTGTTAATGGATTCATGATGAAGTACTAGAATATTGGGTGACTTCCAAAAACTTTACCTCTTCTAAATCGCTCAGGAACGAGTATGTACAGCATAGAAAGATTCCAACCCCGTAGAATTGGATTCATTATATCTCGAATGCTCTCTGACTCTTGGATGAAGATTTGTTTGACACTGGTTAGAAGCTTGGTATGCTCGAGGAGTTGTACAAAACCATGAACGTTGCTTGCTTTATCGATGTAGAGTGGTGACACCTATTCGTCTTAAAGCATTCAACTAATACTATACTTGACGATGGTATATATCCTAATTCTACCAGAGTCACTTTTTAGTGTAATATTAAGCATTTAACTTTTGTTTCGCACAAGAAATTCACAAATTCAAGCATTTTTTTGGCATGAAGGATTTAATTAAATTTTTCATTGAAAGAAAGTTGCAAATTCTTTTGACCAATTTTTAATATTGCCCGGTCATTTTTTTCGTTCAATGTAATTTGACTCTCTATAATGAGTTATAAAAGACGATGTTGTGAAAAGCTCAACTGGTTGAACTTTATTTGGTAGTTAACCTCTTTTGACCATCTTACTCGTTATTTTGACTATCTTAGTCGTTATTTTATAAGAGAAAAATTCTAATCGTGTATTAATCGTATGCTACGATGGTAAAATTGGTATAAACATGTCAAAAAATCGCATTATAATAAGCACAAGGGTTGTTATGTTCATACCACATTTTTTTAATAAATAGAGCACATTTAATTACATGATTTATCATTAATATTTACTTATTATCGCACTTAAATCCTTAACTTTTTTTCGTATCACATTCTTATTTTTAATATTTCATTGATCAGAAAATTTTGTTCTTAATTATAGTTTTTGTTCAAAAATGTTGTTAATATACTTTAAAATGAAGTATTAATGACTGTCAACATAGGTGGATCCAACGCCGATGAGTTCCTACGACCGCCCATGCTAGCTCGGTAGGAAATTTTATATCGGGCACCCGTCCATGTTCCCTTGGATTCGCTATTGAATGTCGAGGTGGTATTTACAAGTACTGGGACTCACAAAAATGTGTGGACAAAGATAAGGGAATTTGTGGGCCCTACACCTTATAAGCCAAATAAGTAATAAGTAAATGAGTAAGAATGGCTATACTTATTTGATTTATCTTTTAACCACAAACATTACGAATCCCAATACTTGTAAGATAGAAATTTAAGTAGCTTCTGGTTAAACCAAAAGAAGAATTAAATAAATAAAACAGGCTTTTACATCATACTAATAGCATGAACAATTGGACCACTGCCAGTGCCAGAGATGAAATAAAAAGTTTCAATTGAGGACCACACAAATCAAAGAATGAGGAAATAGACGAGGCTGCTGCAACAATGATCCCGTTTTGATGCGTAACTGGATACCGCACCTTTCACTGCCGTCGGATTGTTACAAAAAAGTTGGTCTCTTAATTTTTAATTAAATAATTTCAGACAAAATGCACTCAAATCTCTATTAAATTGTCTCGCGATAACTGATTTCACACTTCACACGAGAAGTTTTGAAGGAGAAGCAAGACTTATGATTCAACTTTAATATTGAATATTCGATCTGAACTCCTCTCTTGTTCTTAGTATGGTGATGTACTTCTTCAATTCTATGGGTTTATATTTGATAAACGTGTTCGGTAACTTTATAGTTAGGACGAACAATTATCGTCTAGTTTTAATTATACCTTTTGATTTTCACTTTAATTTTATATTTTATGCTCTTGTTTTTGTTAAATTTATTGTCTTTAAACGCGTCATCACCGTTTATATGATTTGCTGACCATAATGAGACTCATATGAGATTTATGAGTCTAGACTGAAACTATGAAAACCATAGATTTGGATATGAGATAGAGATATATAATCCTATGATGTATGATCTCATGAGGATTTCCTAGTTATTTAATTTACTTGGTTATATTTATAATTCAAATACAAAATAGTATATTTCTATAATTAAGTAGTTTTGATTTTATTCGAGAGTGACTGTCAAATAAATTTGAGAAAAAATGATCTATTGCATGATTGTGTACTGCCAAAATCTTAAAAAGCGAAATTGGATGAGGTAAACTACAATGGAATCATGAAGTCCTAACATCTCAAGTTCATAGAATTCAACCAATGTATACTTGCTTTTATTGGGTTTTAGTAGTTTTAGTGGAAAAATCACATTAAAATCGATCGTTTAGATATAGTTAGAATTATCAATTTCAGTAATTGGTAGTGCAATCCTTGTGGAATCAACACCGAACTCGCAATCCTCTTTTACTACTTATGGTGATATCATGCACTTGCGATTTTGCCAATCAAGTTCTTTGCGACACGAGGAAATGCTATGACGCTGTTGGATCGTTACAAAAGTTGAGACCAAACTTTTCGTTATAATTTCAAGATTAGTTAGAATGCATCCAAGTCTTTATGAAATTGTTGCATGACCTTCACGGCAACAATTGTCGATTCTAATTTCTAGACACCAATCTAAGTTTGAAAGCAAAATCTCATTTCATAAAGATGGACATGCAAAGACCATGTTAGGTTAACAAATATTTAAATGGTTTCATTTTTTAAAGACTTGATCTTGCAAGTTACAACTATAAACACGTTTCAGTAAGCTTTTAAACATTGACGATCAACTCGTTACCCTAACAATAAGTTAAAAGATCAAAGAGAAATCTTACTGGAAAATAATGGGTTGATATCACTTTAAAGTGCTAAAGAGAGAAAAAATTATTGATTTAATATTTTGATTTGGAAACGTAGAAAGAAGAATGTGTTACTCAAAAGACTCCAATCACTAGAAAAAATAAGTCCAAATGCAAATGCCCATCTCTCTTACACCATCATATTAGGCCAATTTTTATCCCCAATAATAAGAACATAACCTAATTTCTACACAAATGACAAACCAAAAGCACATGGAGAGTTCCATACATTGCACAATGACCTAATTTGCTGATTGTGGCCATCACCTACCACCCTATCCTCCTCGAATTATTAATTTGGGCTTTTATTAAAATATTCAGATACGTTTAGCACTCAATATTCGACATACTTTAAAATTAACATTACGCAATCTGCGATGAAAGCATTTATCATGCGTGTGAGTATATGTTGCGTGCATTAGTTTGTTATGATTGAGATATCCATATTTTGTTATTGAGTTTTTTTTCCTCGATAAAACAATCAGAGTGCTTGTTTTATTTTGATTATTTGAGAATCACTTCTCTCACATACTCATTTTCAACTACATATTATATTAAAAATTATTTTTCGCGTTTTTCCAAAATTATCTCTACTTTACGGCCACGTGTACATTAAGTCTATCCCCAGTTTATGTAATAATTTAATGCATATGTAACAATCCAATCACAGATCTGTGATGAATTTAAAATTTATTTTCCTACTCTCTATCAATTAAAATAATAAAAATAAAGAATTAATAATTATTTAAATCCCAGCCAACAACCTCGACATGAGATGTGTCCAACCAAGGTCTAATAAAAATTGTTCGAACTCTCCACACAATTAGACTAAATGCATGCACGTGTAACTTTCTTACTTGTGAAAAAATTATTACTTCTTCACCATGTTGATAATTTATTACTCGACTTACTTACCAATCTTTTAATTGAATAAGTTAAAATTTCGATGTAAAAATGATTACTTTGGGCCTACTTATAATTCGAGCCAATTTCTTCAAGTCGTGCTTGGCGGCATTGTACAATCTTCAAAACCAATTTTTTCTGAGTAAACTCCCAAATTGCATTTGGAACAATAATAATTGGTCAATACCTTGTACCTAAATTATGACTTATTTGTTGTTGACCAATTGAATTGAGGATGAAAATTATTAATTCCACTAAACAACACAGAAAAAACTTACAGGTAGGTAATGGGATGGTCCCAAAAGTTGAAAAAGTTAATAAAAATAAGCTATTTATTATGACACGATGGGTTCTAAATTATCATATTAGATTTGAAAAGAGAAGTGTCAACAACAAATTTGACATTCGGCTAGTGTCCCTCATCAACATGCGTCGTGTCAAATCCAAAACAACATAAATTTGTCGAAATCGTTCGAAATAATATCCGTTTTTTCAACGAACGAGATTGTTACGTCAACGAAAACGTGTGATTTAGTATAACTTGTTCTCTTAATAATTGACAACCAAGTTACTTGTGTATAAATTTGGTCCCCCACAAGGACAACTTTGTGTTGTTTTGGCCCATCAACCACCACATGCTATAAGGGACATGTCCAATGTTTATGGACATTTGATCCAATGTCCAATAGATAATATATTTATTTCAATTGGTCATTAAATTTGTACGTTGAAATCAGTGAATGCTTGTGAGTGGTGTTCAAAGGAAATGATCATTACATGGGAAATGAAAGAATTTGGAATGATTAATGGAGAAAATATTGTAGAATCGAAAGTCACCCTACTTTACGGCCAAATGAATAAATCGTTAGAGCTCGTATTAGAGTTGTAGCTAACGAACAAGGGCGCTGATTAGGTGGCTCATATTTTTATATTTGGAGTGCTAGTTGATGGAATAGAGGGGGAGTGGTAATTTCAAGTTTAGAGTTCTATTATAAACAACTTTATGGAACCATATTCGAAGTTAATGAAATATTCACGCTATAAAGTGGGTGTAGACATATTGTCAAATCACTTAAATTTTTGTGCATCGATCTTATCGTTTTTCTTCTTTTTGATTTTACCGTTCATGTTTGCACAACAAAGAATAAAAAACTTCAAGCTGAAAATTCAAAACATCCGATAATTGTATAATATAAATGCCTTAAAAATTCACTTGCATTTGATCTAAGAGCTTAGAATAAGCTTAGAATAATTGGATCCACCAAATCAATATGATGTTGGGCTTTATATTTAATCAATGGGACTTCCAACTTTTCTCCTTCAGAATTCCAAGTTTGGCAAATTGAACAACGACTTTAGACCAAACTGGCGTACACAGAACCGCGTATATGGACCACCTAAGATCAACGTCGACGCCGGTTCTCAGTTACATGTCCTAACAACGGACCAAGTCAACTAGTCAAACGACTCGTGTACATCGGGTAAAAAAAGGATGCTGTGCTCTAAATTGGTCAATTACTATAAAGTTTATGTCTCATACTTCGATAGGCCAAAATCAGATATTTTGGTATCCCTAACACAATAATAATCAACAAATGTTGAGAGACGCATAGGATCTGTTCCCTTTACCATTTTCAAGTCGTTTTCTGTTTTCGATTTTTCAAAACAATAAAAACGTGTTCTCTTTCCTATTTTCGAAAACGTGTTTTTGAGAATAAGTTAAAAAATTACAAATAAAACTCAAAACGATAAATTTGTCGTTTTTTTATGTTTTCAGTTATAATCAAGTCAAAATTTTCAAAATTTGTTTTGTGTATTTTCAAAACAATTTTTCAAAATGCCAAAAAGAACACATTTTCAACAATCTCAAAAATGGACACTCAAAATACAAAATTCAAAATGAATTCAAAACTCAAAACACAAAACTGAAACACAAAGAAATCGGACTCTTATTGTTTGCTTGTTTGATACATATTTTTTCAAGTGAAAAACAAGCTTTCTTTTTTTTTTTTAAGAAATGTGTAGTTAAAAATTAAAGAAAATTTGTGGGTCCCATATAATATATATTTAAAATTTCTAATTTTTGAAAAAATTGCGTCAAACAAGTCTTTAGTAAAATTATTATTACTATTTTTATTTATTTTTAATTTAGTATAGCAAATATAATTGTTTTTATCATTACATACTTTTTAGTCACTTGTTTTAAGGAAATATGCGTCGAGAAGAAAAGAGATTTTACAAACAAAAAAAAAAAAAAAAAGAGACTCATTGTTATAAATTAAGAAGAAAAGAAAAAATAACAGAAAATAATTAATAGAGTTAGAGTTTAAGTTGGTGTGATTTTATTATAACAACGACCTCTTTTTTTCTATAGAGTTGAGTAACGATTATAACTAAATGAATACGATAAAAAAATGAAATTATAAAATTTATATATACAATGATGTTATATTATCGTGAGTAAAATATTAATTTCACTTTTTAAGTTTAAAACTATTTCATAAGAACATTTTCTGCGTTGAGCTACAAATTCAACACGTCAAACACTCAAATATGACGCCTTGTGACATTTATGATCCATAATATATAAAACATTTTGTAGATTATAAGTTACAGGTCTCATGAAATTTATGAATAAATTGATAGATAATCAACTTATAAGTTTGAAAAAGTTAAGCCAAACATGTTATATGCACCGTTAGAAAAAGTGTAAAGTGAGTGATAAAGTCAATTATCAAACTTTTATAAAATCTAAAACACGTAAAAAAATGTGAAGGGTATTAAATGACAAAGGCAGGCTTAGTGCCTAAGCTCGTTTTTCACAACTGTACACCTCTGAGGAAAAAAGTGGGGACTGAAATGGTAAAATCGTGAGAGGGCATTTACGGTATTTCATACGATATCCTAGGCAAGCCATAGCGTAATATGTCTAGAAATTCATATGGGGCTCGCCTGGACATCACCTTGTGGACGTGAATGCCATTTTAGAATTCAGTTCAGAGCAAATTTAGGATTTATTTATGTATTTATCTTTATGCCGTGTATTAAGGGACCCTCATTCAACGGATTCAAAATATTGCCTTAAAAGACAAAAGATAAAAAGGAAAATTAACAAAGATTGGCTCTGGGATAAGATCAGCTGAGGAAGGTCCCTCTTCCGACACGACAATATTGATTATTAAATATTGTGCTGTCAATTTATCGAGAGAAGTTCTTTAAACACGATCTTGCCAAAATATCATCAATGTTTCTATTTTACAAGTGTAATTACTGATGTACGCGTGTGTGTGTGTTAGAATTTGGGTGCGATCGAAATTCCTTATTGAACTAATTGAAGAATTATAATTGAAGTGCACGTTAAAAAGAATTCAGTTTGAAATGTTATTGTAGTTATAGTCAAGTTGAAGTTCTATTTTGAAAACTCATTAGGAGTTACAATTTGTTTTGGACTCGATTTTTTTGTATCACACTTCATCAACTACTCTACTAGAAGGGTTTAGATATCTCCTACATATTATCTATATATATTTAGGCACTTCTATACAAATATGAGAAAATATATTATTAGAATTTTAGGATCAATTGTATATTTCTCAATTATTATTGGTGCAATAAAATCTCTTAATTCATCTGTCATATTTTATTGTCTTCTTTTATTCATTTGTTTGTAATCAAACAATTCATTATTGTGACATATAACTTCAACATCCAAATCTAGTAATTGGTTTCATATCAAGTGGTATTATGCGATATGTGATCCTTGAATTTTCAACATTGGTATCAGAGATTTTGGACATAATTAACACAACAAGTGGTATCAGAGCGATTCTAATATCTTGTTTATTTCACAACAAGTGGTATCAGAGCTTACGTTCAGCAGTTCCACAAGAGTGCAGGGTTTGATTTGTTCGAGTTTTTTGTTCGTAATGGCTTCCGTGAAATATGACATTCCGCTTTTGAATCGAAGCACTAGATTTTCGCTATGACGGGTTAAGATGAGTGTAGTCCTCGCACAGCAATATTTGGATGATGCGTTGCTGGGAATTAACAAGATGCCTTCAACTTTGACCGCGGAGAAAAATTACGAAATGATAAGAAAGCAGTTTCTCACATTCATTTTCATTTATCGAATATCATTCTTCAGAACGTTTTGAAAGAGTGTTCATTAGCAGCTTAATGGTTGAAGTTGAAGCAATTGTGCTTGACTAAAAGTCTGACAGCAAATTGCATCCCAAGCAGCGTTTATACTCTCATCAGATGAAAGAAGGAGGATCATTAGAAGATCACTTGACTGTATTTAAAGAGATCGTCGCTGATTTGGAAACTTTTGAAGTAAAGTATGATGAAGAAGATTTGACCTTGATCCTATTGTGTTTGAAACTCGCTTCGTTTTCTTCATTTAAAGACACGATCTTGTATAGTCGTGATACTTTCACCATTGAAGATGTGTATGATGCTTTGTTTTCAAAAGAGAAGATAAAATATCTGGTTTCAGATGCCAGAGATGGAAAAAGCCTTGTTACTCTGGTGGTTCTAGAAGGGGTAGATCGAAATCTAAGTTCAGTAATCAGGTTTATAATTTCTACAAGAAAAATGATTGCTACAAATTGTAGAATAAAGAAAGGTTGGCTGCAAGTCGATATGTGAAGCAATCAAAGACTTCAAGTGAAGTAGACCTTGCAGAGAACATTGTAAGTGAGGGAGATCTCTTGGCTATTTCTGACATCGAGTCTAAATCAGTGGAGGATTAGATTCTAGATTCAAGTGTGTGTTTCATATGTGTCATAATAAGGACTTGTTTTCTACATATGCAAACGTTTCTAAAGGTGTTATAGTTATGGGAGACAACACAATTTGTCGAGTTACTGGAATTTATACGGTTAGATTGAAGCTATTGGTATGACAATTAGAACACTTAGCCAGGTTAACATGTTCCAAATTTGAAAAAGAATCTCATCTCGTTGTCTATCTTTGATTCAAAGGGTTATGAATTCTTTGGTGGAGGTGGAGTGTTCAATGTTTGTAAGGGTGCCCAGGTTGTATTGGAGGTATATAAAATATCTCATTTATATATCTTGTAGGGTCATGCAGAATTTAGAAGAGTCAGTCTGCATAAGTTCAGTACCGTGGTGGACATTCAGTTTGGTACAATACATTTAGAAGCTCGTAAAGGGTCGAATTTGAAAAATACTGCCGAGTGAAGTTCAGGAGATATGTATAATGCTGCTTTGCCACCATTATCTACGGTGCCATTGTATTCAATTGCTAAAAGCAGCCCAGTGGTAAAAGTTATGTGAATACTAATTTTGTCGAACGTGCTTTTAGCGTAATAGAAGGTGTAAAATCTAACAAAATGTATTCTTTAAAACCTTTGGGTTTGATTCTACTTTGGGGTGTGTTACAACCCAATTTGTGAATTTTATGATTTTTGGGAATTTGAGGTAATTCTGCTGAGTAGTGTTTGGATTCATTGGAANTTAAAACCTTTGGGTTTGATTCTACTTTGGGGTGTGTTACAACCCAATTTGTGAATTTTATGATTTTTGGGAATTTGAGGTAATTCTGCTGAGTAGTGTTTGGATTCATTGGAAGATGTAAAGTATTTTGTATTTAATTGGAGAAATCAGTTTTGGTTATCGTGAAGAGTCGGTTCATCTCTTGTAGACGGATTTTTTTCTCCAAGTGGATAATATTTTGAAGTTTTGTTCGTTGCAGTGGAATTCGTGTCAAGATGCAGATTGTTAGAATTTGGTTGTGACCCGAATTCCTTATTGAAATAATTGGAGAATTCTAATTGAAGTGCACGTCAAGAAAAATTCAGTTTGGAGTGGTATTTGAGTCCTATGTCAATTTGAAATTATATTTTGGAAGCCAAATGAGAGTTGAAATTTGTTTTGGACTTGATTTTTTGATTTCATACTTCATCAACAATTCTACTAAAAGGGTTTGGACATCTCATACAATTTCTATAAATATTAGACTTTTCTATACAATTTAATAAATGTGAGAAAAATATTACTAGAATTTTATGATCAATTGTATATTTCTCCATTATTATTGTTGCAATAAAATCTCCTATTTTCACTGCTGAATTTTCTTATATTTTTTATTCGTTTACTTATAATCAAATACTTCATTATGACTTTTGCGTGCTTCGACTAAATTATTATTATTATTATTTTTTAGTAAACAAATAGAAATTAAAGTCCATCCTCAACTGTTTAATCACGGCGTGGCACAATTCAGTCCATTCAAAGAAATCCCAAATTCATGAGAAGCTTCCGGCCTCTTTCCACTTTTTTTTTGTAAACTTGCATGCAAAAAGCCCAACTTAATCAGTAGGTGCCTTTTCTTTTTTCTTTTTTAGTTTTAGTAAGTTTAATGTGAGTATTTTTGTATATTACACTATATTATTCATCATCGAAATGTTATGAAGTTACGATTAACAAGTTTTATCTCTTAATTGAGCACAAGGAGTGAATGAATGAGCTTAGGGTCAAAAAACGATCTCGTGCTGCAGACAGTGCAAAAACTTAATTCTTTAAATGAGTGAGTTATAAGATATAAGGCCGTTTGACATTATTTTTTAAAAAGTCAAAATTTATTTTTGAGAGTAAAAAACAGTGTTTTGAACATATTTAAATAATTTTTTTGAAGCATCTACAAAATTTTAAGAGGAAACCGATCGACTTCTTCGTGAAATTCTTTGCAAAAAATAAAAGCATGAGTCATATCAAATGAGCCGATATATCAAGCTAGTTGTGTGCGAGATGCTAGAAAAATGTAATTAGCCCATGTTTGGCTCGGATTAAATTCTAATTTTAATTCAAGTCAAAGTCAAACATTCAATATTATTACATTTTTCATGGGTCCCACAACATTTCAACCACACATTTCAAACATTTATATCAAAATCTACTAAAATTTAATTTTAATCTCCACCAAACGCCCTTTTAGATGTCCTACTCGAAAGGTTATGTTCCAACAAGTGCAATAAATTGGGACCTCAATTTTCCGAAGAAAAATAAATTCTCACGATATCTTGATTAACTATCCCTCATATTCTCGCCAAGAATAAAAAACAGTAAGGAATTGTAGCTTGGGAGAAGAATTCTCGGGAGAGGTACCAAGAATGTGGGTCCCGTGCCACGCGGCAATCCGACGTTGATTAACCTCCGCCAAATAATCTCAAACCCATTGAAAAATTGAATATAAAAGCAAACACAAATATTTAGTCCTATATTTTTCAAAAAATACATTGTATAATAGTATTATATTAAAAAAATAAGAAAAAAAATTAAATTAACATGTAATTTTATTTTATTGAAAAATATGTGATTAAAATGAGATCAAATTACTATTTAAGAATACATTTTGATTTAAAAAAATAGATATTTCATGTGGTTGAAAAATTGTGAATGTCATTAAATATATGGTTAAAATTAATTGTTTACTTTGATTTGAAGTTAAAATCAAATTTTAATTTATAACAAACGAGGCTAAAAGAAAATATATTCGGCTGAGGTTGGGCCCACGGCCCAATTTACTCTCCCGCTATATAAACCCACTGCCCTCCATGCAATTCTCGCTCATTTAACAACCGTTTAGCATTCACTTTGCATATACCGGGAAATCTCCGTCGCCGTTAGGTTTCCTTCCCCTCTCAAATTCTCATCATCTTACCTCTTCCGATTTCATTTCTCTCTCTTATCTCTTTTGATTTTAGTAAATTATTATTCTGCATGGTGGGATTCGTGTTCGAGATTTAGAATTGCGTTTGATTCTGTGAAGCACTCGTTTCAATTTTGTTTTCGTAGAATTTGCTTCTTCTGAAGGGTAGGTGTGGGGATTTCAGGGTTGTGTAAGGGTGTGTTTGGATATTGGTTTGTTGTGACCCGGATCTCTTTTTGCTTCTTTTGAGGGGGTAGCCGGGGCTCCGGCCTCGGCGGGTTTCAAAGCCCCCACCTATACAAAATCGATCTAATAACGTAGTATTTGAATTAGATTTACGATTTTCATTCTTTGATTCTTCCCGAGCGTAAAACAGACCGGAGGAATGGCTTCCTGCGTAGACGCTGCTGTAGCTTTGCCTCACGGCTACGCCGTCGCCTGGGATGGCACTGTTCCCACGCTGGAGTCATTATCTGCTTCCGGCGTCTCTCTGCCGACAAACACCACCATCACCACCGCCTGGTCACCCGCTCATTCCTCCATGCTCTACCGGGTCGACGGGTGGGGTGCCCCTTATTTTACTGTCAATTCGTCCGGAAATATTTCCGTTCGCCCCTACGGCGCGGAAACCTTGGCCCACCAAGAGATTGACCTCCTCAAGGTAGTGAAGAAGGCCTCTGACCCGAATGCTTCTGGTGGGCTTGGTCTCCAGTTCCCTCTTATCGTTCGTTTCTCTGATGTTCTCAAAAACCGGCTTGAAACTCTGCAGTCGGCTTTCGTTTTCGCTATTCAATCCGAAAACTATGAGGCTCATTACCAGGGCGTTTATCCTGTGAAATGCAATCAAGACAAGTACGTGGTTGAGGATATTGTGAAATTCGGATCGGGCTTCCGGTTTGGTCTGGAAGCCGGATCAAAACCGGAACTTCTCTTGGCCATGAGCTGCCTCTGTAAAGGAAGCTCTGAGGCTCTTCTGGTATGCAATGGATTTAAAGATGCAGAATACATTTCTCTTGCGCTGGTTGCTAGAAAGCTGCATTTGAACACTGTGATTGTTCTTGAACAAGAAGAAGAACTGGACATCGTGATTAATGTCAGCCGGAAACTCCGTGTCCGTCCTGTGATTGGGCTCCGAGCTAAGCTGAGGACCAAGCATTCTGGCCATTTTGGTTCCACTTCGGGCGAGAAAGGGAAGTTTGGTTTAACAACCACTCAGATTCTCCGTGTTATGAAGAAACTTGGACAGCATTGTATGCTGGATTGCCTACAGTTGCTGCATTTCCATATTGGATCCCAGATCCCTTCCACAGCTTTGCTGTCTGATGGCGTACGTGAAGCTTCCCAAATCTACTGTGAATTAATCCGCCTTGGTGCTTGTATGAAAGTGATTGATATTGGCGGTGGTCTTGGGATCGATTATGATGGCTCAAAATCCGAGGATTCTGAAATTTCTGTTGGTTACAGTATTGAAGATTATGCTTATGCTGTTGTTCTGGCTGTAAAATCTGTATGCGACCGTAATGGTGTGAAGCATCCGGTGATTTGCAGTGAAAGTGGTCGTGCCATTGTGTCTCACCACTCGGTTTTGGTGTTCGAAGCTGTTTCTGTGAGTTCTAATGAGTCTGCTGAGATGCCTTCTTTTGAACTTCAATACTTATTGGAGCAACTCACTGATGATGCCCTTTCTGATTATCGAAATTTATCTGCCGCTGCAATTCGACATGAGTATGATACCTGTTTGGTTTACGCAGAGCAGCTGAAACAGAGGTGTGTTCAACAATTCAAAGAAGGGTCTTTGGGGATGGAACATCTTGCTGCAGTTGATGGACTTTGCGAATTGATGTCAAAGGCAATCGGAGTTTCAGATAATGTCCTTACTTACAATGTTAATCTATCAGTTTTTACCTCAATTCCCGACTTTTGGGGCATTGGTCAGTTGTTTCCCATTATTCCAATTCACAGACTTGATGAGAGGCCAGGAACGAGGGGTATTTTGTCTGACTTGACTTGCGATAGTGATGGGAAGATCGATAAGTTCATTGGATGCGAGTCTAGCTTGCCTTTACATGAATTGGAAGGCAATGGCAGTGTCCATGGTCATGGTGGGAAGTACTATTTGGGGATGTTTTTAGGTGGGGCTTATGAGGAGGCGCTCGGGGGAGTTCACAACCTGTTTGGTGGCCCAAGCATTGTTCGCGTGATGCAGAGTGATGGCCCTCATAGCTTTGCTGTGACATGCGCAGTCCCTGGTCCAACTTGCAGGGATGTGCTCCAGGTGATGCAGCATGAGCCCGCACTCATGTTCGAAACCCTCAAGAACCGTGCAGAGGAATTTTCTGACATTGAAGATGCTAATGGCGGTATGTCACTTGCCAGTGGCATAGCCCGTTCTTTCAATAATATGCCTTATCTGGTGGGCTCAGCCTCTTGCAGCCTGATTGCTGCCAATGGTAATAATGGTCACTTCAATTGCAATGAGGATACTTTTGCTTCAGCTGCTGATTCAGTGGTTGCTGAGGATGAGAAGTGGTCTTTCTGCGTTGCTTGAATATTAATGGAAGTTCAATCTTTGATTCCATCGTTTAATACCCTTTTTTATTATATTTTTCATTTCTTCATTTTAGTTCGCTATGAACGAGATGTAAGAAGCGGCCGAGTGTTGCATTCTGCAGAGAAGTGGGGATGTTACCGAATCTATCTGATCCTTTTGTAAATTCGGTACCAACATACCCCCTGCTCCGTGTAATGTTTTTCACTGTCTTCTTGTAGAACTTTCTTTTGAACTCTTTATTGCTGTTCAATCTTTCTTAGTTTATTCAATTTTGAGGGGCGAGCTTGTTTGAATGAATGTTTGAAAGTATCAACTTGGGCAGCCAGTTGAATTGCCAGATACGACTGATTGGTGGTGGCCCTTATAAATGACTGCTCTCTCTTTAGCCTTTGTACAGTTGTGAATTGTGATTCTATGTAGGGCCTTCTAAAAATAGTTGTGCAAGAAACCAATGAAAATTAAGGTCAGATCTGCTACCTAAATCATATTATAAGATTCCGTGTTATCTTATCGCTGTCGGCAGTTTTCGGTGGTTTTTCTGTGGAACAGCATCCTTTGCTTTTGGTAGTAACAAAAAGATATGACCTTTATATTGTGAGTGTAGGGGCAAATTTCTTCAGAGACACCTCTGTAATGCTAACATGTCAGTCACCTCTTGCTACAAAGGGTTTTGAAGTAAAATTGAAATCAGTCATTAGACAAAGAAACATGCTTTTTCACAAATGTGGTGATAGAAATGATGGCCACTGGAAATGGGCAAGTTAAATTAAAACAAGTAAACCAAACCTAATGGGACATAATAAAAAAAAATTATAATCTTAACCATTGTACTATAAAGCATATTAATACTTATTGACAAATGTGAACATTTTTGCACTTTGATCGCTGACTTAAACTTTACGACCCTTGCTCTATTGGATTCAAGAATAGCGGGTCGAGCTACGGGAATCTCTGGAGAGGCCCTTTGTAATTCATTTCTATTTGAGTTAAATAAATAAGCAAGTACAATCTAGAGAAGTGTATTAATTAGCAAATGTATATCCTTTCATGTTTGGATCGTTTGCTAGATTAAATTGTAATGTCCTTACTCTATTCTTTCAATGGATTCGGTAATAGTGGGTCGAATTGCGGGGAACCTCTAGTGATGGCCCTTTGTTTAATTCATTACTTGGTGAAGTTTCCGTTTGATTAGATAGGCAAGCACAATGAAGGCTAGAGAGTAGCAATTTCGTTAAAATTCTTGATTAATAACTCCTAATTCAAGCAATCGTAGGACCTCTGTGGATAGGTCCGTAGAGATAAGGCTAGGCCTTGAAGATTTTAAGCCCAAGGATACTTTGGATTAATTTCTTGGGCTTCCTTGCCATTGGGCGGTTCACCTCTTATGGACCAAGATCTATAACTATGAGATGGGCTGAACTCAAAAATTGGATCTATAAGCTCAATTCGTTTCAAGTCACACGTGCCATCAAACAACGTTAGCGTGCTCAACAAGCACGTTGGCGCACATTCGATCTTCTTCGCATAAGGAGTACCATTTCATCATCAAAACCTTATATACTGCAATTCGATTCTCGAGGTATTTCTCTCTTACATTATTATCTCCATAAAATCGGAGATTCTCGCTTTACATTTCTCCGTACTTGCTTTTGGCTTCAACGTTTATATATATATATATTTTTGGGTAATCACAGATCTGAGCCTCATCATTCCCGAACATTACGCTTTTTTTTTTCCTGTGTTAATAGGTGAACTAAGAACTGGGCACGTGGTGCGATTACCTGGTATTAAACATGGTAAGCTTTATGAAGATTTTTAATTTTCTTGGATTTTTTTCCAGTTTAGAAAAGTTTGTCCTTTTAGAGTTTCCCAGTGTTATTATTATTAATTTTTTGTTATTTTTTTTGAATTTCTTATATTCTTTTGTTATGATTCTGAATAATTATCTTCATCCTAGAATGTGAAGTGTGATTAAAAAATAATAAAATCAAGATGAAGTTTCTTTTTGGACTTTTTAAGTACCATGATAATCAGTATTATATTGGCCCTTTTTTTTTCAAAATTCTTGTATTTGTATTCTTTTTGCTCATTCTAGTTTCCAAATAGAGTCAAATTTACTCTGTATTGTATTCAATAAGTTTCAAAGCCGGTTGCAAGTTCAAAGGCATAACTGTAGTTAATGTTGGCAGTGGGGACATTGTAACAGTAGAAACAAAAGTCTCTTATATTAGCAAATGCAGTAAATATGAAAAATAAAGCAGAAGTTATAATCCGTACCTCAAACCATAGCAATTAGATTCAAAAGCCTTTCTATGTAATAGAAAATATGAAATTCAGACAATTTGACTAGTCCATTCAAGGCTCTATTTATGCATTAATGGAAAAATCACATACTATGTGGTAGACTAAAAGCCCTCTTTATTCATGCATTGATGGAAAAATCCAGTCTATCTGGTAGACTAAAAGCCCTCTTTTCACTGTATTTGATTTAATGTGCCTTTTATGCATATAAATAAGATTTTAATGCTAGTTATCTCCTACACCAATTGCTCTCAATATTTGTGGAAAAAAGTTTTTTAGTGGGTAGTTAGGACATCTCCAAAAATACTCTTTGATTTTTCCATAAATAATTATAACTCAACATTTTCACCACTTTTTTTAGCTTTTCTCTTTTTTATTTTGTCATTTTCCCTTCACTTTGAAAGTGGTGCATAGAAAGTTGTAAAATAGTAAATGAAAGCACTATAATTATACTATAATACAAAGAGTGAGTTTGGCTCTTTACATGTAGTTTTTAAATTTGAAATTTAGAGAGTTTGACAGTTTGTTGGACTCCTAGAGGAATTGGCTATCTATAATGAGGAGACTTGAGTTAATAAAGAGCTTATTGGATATGCTCTCAAACTTATAATGTTCCACTTAAGCTATTGGCGTGTTTGAAAGTTGCATGGCTCCTCGTGAGATTTCTTTGAGTATGAGCTCTCCTTATTGCTTGTAAGTTGATAAATTGTCATTCTATTCTTCAATCTTATACCTAGATCTTTGAGCAAGAGGCAACCCATCATTCACCCTATAAACAACTATTAACTTTTACTTCACCATTATACTTTAGTACATGTACATGTGTGTTGGGAATGGAATAAATCCCTGCTCTTCTTTTGGACTTCTGATCAGCTTTTGGGTGGTCAATTTACAGAATTAGAATTATTTTTTTTCCATAGATTTTTTCTTGAGATATAATTTCTTGCCCAAAGGGAGTTACTTGTTAGAATACAAATTTTGTAGATATAATGACTTCAGGATGAATAACGAGAGCATGCATTTATAGGACGAATCATACATTAATATGAGGGACACAAGAGAATAAATAAGTAGAGAAACTTGGGATTCATAGTATCCATGAAAGCTGTGCCAGGAACCTTTGTGATTGCATTTTTAAAACGCTTGTCATTACTTGGCCCATTATTAGGATAACTACCCACTAAAAGCCTATCAACTCCTTTTTATGCATCACACTTTAAATCAAATACAAAGACAAAAGAGGGTTTCTAGTTTGTAAGGTGTTTTTTCCACCAATGTTTAGATATTAAGCACTGTTTGGGCTCCATTAAAATGAGATTTAGGGAAAATGTGTTTTGGAGAGTTTTTGAAGAATGTATTGTCAAAAAATAAGGAAAAGTTATGAATTTATTTGCAATATTATTTTATGGGATCATGTATGGTTAAAAATGAGTTTTGAAAAATGCATTTTTGAAGAGATGGAGTCCAAACTGGTGCTAAGTCTTGAATAGACTATCAGAGAATATTCACTAAATATTCACTATTTAAATTAATTATAGTTTCCATTTATAACTAGCATAGAATTAGGGATTTTATTGATTGTATATCATAAAATCTTTCCTTGTATATCTTTGTAATATTCTATAACTCGAAAGGCAATACACACGAGAAAGACATTCTCTGCAAATTGTCATCCAAAACAACTCCAATAACACTCCCAAGCNTTTATAACTAGCATAGAATTAGGGATTTTATTGATTGTATATCATAAAATCTTTCCTTGTATATCTTTGTAATATTCTATAAATTAAAAGAAAATACACACGAGAGATTATTCTCTGCAAATTGAGAGCCAGAAATTACTTACTAAGCGTGTCGTTTAGGTCTTCAATAACTGTTCATAGTCTTCGTCGTCGTCGTCGAGGGTGCGGCTCGCTGTTGGACCTCTGTTTGTCGATCTTCTCAATCGAAGGTTGTCGCGTACATTTCCGGTAGCATTTGGACCTCTAATCGAGGTTGCTGCTCAAGTTTCCGGCACCATCTGTGGTTTCTCTTCGTGGTTTCAGCGTCGACATCTTCAGTCGGCGTCCCCTGTGTCCGTCTTGGTTCAGAGTTTGGGCGTCACAGTTTCTTCGGTGCAGATTTTGGTTTCGGTCGAGGTGATTTCTTCGTCTCATCGCCGGTCGTAGTTGCTCTTCCTTCCAATCGAGTCGTGTCGTCTCCTCTGGCGTGGCTACTGGGAGTTTTTTAATTGGGCCAGTTGGGCTTTAATCCTTGTTGGGTTCTTAGGTTCTTGGGCAAGTTGTTGGGCTT
>CAIGRP010059233.1:0-16641 GCA_903798385.1 Fraxinus cuspidata | reverse complement strand
TTTTTTTTTTTTTTTTTGAATTAGGTTTCCACATAAATTCTTGTATTCTTATTTTTTTTCTTCATTATTTCATTATTATCATTATCTTGCGATCCGTTTCATAACACAAAGGGACTTTGAGACATATCCGAAGTATGGGACAGATTCAATAGCGCGTTTAGAATCTACTTCTTAGAATTTGAAGTAAGGGTCCACCTCTTAGAATTTCAATATCATAACTAACTCAGTATAACTCTGATCACTAGTATGGCATCTACTTTCCATTGAGATTGAGGTTTAGTTGTGATACTTAAGTGACATAATCTTCCTCAACATCTGCTCTGCCTTCAATGTAGACATAAATGTGGAACAAAACTTTTCAAAACCACTAGTTTTCTTATACTCTGTGAGCTTTATTGATCACTTCTTAGGCGAACTCAATTCCTACCCCCATACAAAAAGAGATTAAGATAAATCCTCTAATTTTCTTATTCTAAAAGATCATTATCCATTAATTCCTTCAAAAAAAAAAAAAAGAATTACAGATATAAGTTAAAGCTAAGGGGCATGCAAGACTTTCTTACTTCAAAGAGATTTTGGTTAGCCATACCAAGTTCTAAATGCTTTCTTAGCAATATCACATTTCTTTATTTTGGGTTGGGGATAACCGGATCTCGAAATGATTTTGAAAATTACCTTTGCGACTTTCAACTGATCGATTCTTGGAAGCGAGTATTTATTCTTTATAGCCAAATGGTTCAAGGTCCTATAGTCAATACACATCCTTGTTTACCATCATTTCTTCTTTTCATATAAAGATAGTCCTGGTAGTCATTGTGTATCAAATTGTTTTCCTCAACAACATAGTTTCATATCTACTTCTAAGAACATTTATCACCCTAAACGATCATAATAATTCTGAAATTTAGTGGACAAACTCGTAATATATTACCCTTAAAATATATTAAATTTGTGATAATTCAGTCAATTAGGCTTTGAAATAAAATCCTAAAATGCACAAAATAGTTTTGTGTTGAGCACTATCCTTTTTCATAGAAACACACGCAACTAACTCCAAAGTCATTCATCAGATTATCCATCACATTTGGTTTCACCCCAATATTCAAAACATACATTCATGGTGGCCTTTCAAAGTTGAACATGCGTGCTAAGATTCACTAGATACTTTCATTGCTTTTCTCTACAGTCATTTGTTGCATTTTTATATCGCAAGTGTAGGATATCGTAACAAGTAATATGATGTAAATTTTAGTGAAGATGATCATTCCCACGAGGACTATACTTTAATACTTAATTTAATATTTCTAGCTCATATTTGATGAAAACAAACAAAGAATTTTTATTTGTTTTGAGTTTTGATCTAACTACTTAGAAATAGTCAGATGCACACAAAGATTGATTTAGAATTCAATTATAGAATGAGATATTAGGACATGACAATTTTATCTATTAATCACATTTAAGTCTTAATTCAATATTCATAAATTTATTGTAGTATTTGATCGAATTCTACTATTGTATTCAATTTACCCCTCTTGAGTTCTCATTGAGCCCATTTAACTAATTTAGTATCATAGTTCTATGTGAATCAATCTTAGTTAAATGAAATATTAGATCTAAGAATTCATATAACGGCCGCAATAATTAATATAAGCATCCCTATACGTTATACTAAATTATCATATTTTAATATGTGGTCTAAATCTAAAAGTCACATCTCGATTCGTAAAACATTTACAAAATTATTGAATTAGAGATCAAGTAATTCAAAGTATTAAATTCATGAATAAAATCAACACATTATGATAAATCACTTGAATTTTGAATAAAAGAGATAAAGGGTCTCAATAGATTACATTATTTGCCCTAATTAAAAAAATTAGCTTCTTCAAGTTTCTCATCTTGTTCCAAGTCTTGATTCCAAACCCTTGAAACGTTGTTCTTCTCCTTTGATTTTGCTCTCTAATTTCCAAGTTGTGTTCTATGTATCTTAATGCGTAGAACTCCTCTCAAGTGTCTCCATTCTTGAATTTATACTTCTATTTTTTTCCTGAATTTGAAGTTTTCATGGACTTTAAACGGGACTTTAAACGGGGCAAAAATTTGCGCCCGAGATAACAACAAGCAAGGTCGAAGAAATCATAATTTGTGGGGGGGGGGGGGGGTCGGCCCTACACTTTTTTTAATATTTTTATTATACATTTCTCTCACGATATTCGATTGAGGTGATTTAAATTGGACTATAAAGATAACTCAAAAGTCTACAACATTTCAAGAAATAACATTTTTCCAATTCGAACATTTACTAAGTCAAAAATGGGTCTCAATCTCGAACTAAAAATCTATAATATACTTGTGCAGTTAAAAATGATTTGTGAAATATTTCACACCTTTTCTATTTCTGATTGCATCTAATTGACCCATATCATTCTCGAATCTTCATCGTGAGGTCCAACACAACTTTTGAGTAATTAAACTTTAGTCCCCAAACTTTGGATCTTGCCTTTTTTGCCAATGTTTGTTTCTTTATTTCAATTCCACTTACATTCATCGAGTTTCACCTAATAACACCTTATATAATAAATTAGGCTATAGTTTCATTAAAAGAACTAGAAATTGTCCATATCTTAAAGCCTGAATAAGTGTGTAAAATAAACTTACCAAACACCTCCAAACTTAAACATTTATTTATCCTCAAATAATATCGTAACCTAACTTAATAAACACACAAACTTGCAAAGAAATTTTTGGTTAGATACTTGTCATTTTGCTTCAGGATTGAGAATGTTACATTACATTTATGAACGGCTTCAAATCACAATACAAGAGCTAAACTTTCACTTATCCAATGCAAAACAGGAGTGTGTGTATGTGCGTGTGAAGAATCAAGTGTAAAACCGTAGATTCACAAGTTGGTTCAATTCTCAACCCTAAATGATCAATTATCTCATTTTTCGCTCATGAGATTCACACAACCCGAAACTTGTTTTCTTTCATTATCTCCTAAGGTATAGTTCTAAAGTTTAGTTTCAATTATCAATTCCTTACACCACTCTAATTTAGTTTAGTCTAATCGATAACGTCAACAATTTGTTCATATGATGATTCTCTCAAATTATGAGTGCTCTAATAATCAAGTTTAGACCAAGTGATTTAAACCCACTATTTATTTAAACCCCCAACAATCAGCTCATACTTGCTCACTTGCATATATATTTTTTTTCTTTTTTGTTTATATTGATAGTTTCTTTTCAGTTCAATATTAATCTCACCACTTTTTTTGTCTTCTTGACCTTTGTAACGATCTTTTAGTCAGTAACTCCTCGATTTTTTAATATCAAAGGGTACCGGATTTCAAGATACCCCTACAGACTTTCTAACTCGAGTCAAAAAGGTGTCGGCATGAGGCATAAGCTAAATAAATGTGATGCTTATTTTCTATAAAAGAAAAGCAAAATTTACGTGGGTTGGATCTCTAACATTTGGTCATCACTTAGTTAATACTAGAAAGTTAAAGGCAATCCATGCCAATCTTTTTTCAACATACACAGAATCACCACAATCCTAAATAATTTCTTTTACCGGAACGAATACCCCAAATTATAATAGAATTAAATGATGTCGTGAATCATAGGTTAAGGGATTAAGCATCTAAGTCCTTTATTCAACCTATACATATGAATCTTTATGTTCATGTACGACACTAAACTCAATTATCATGCAAAAATATTTTTAGTTTTTCACGGATAAGCAGAAAATTCGATTAAGGCGCATAATTCACAATCCATAAACTAATACATGCTCTCAAATATATTCACCCTTGCCGACAAGGCTATCTGACTCACACAAGCATACATATAAACAAGAAAATCTTTGTGAATTTTTTTTTTATTTTTTTATACATATAATAAAGAAGTAGAAGTACACAATCACACAAGAATAATAAAACTAAAAATTTAATGTTTTCCATCCTAAAACTTAAAGTAGACATTATCATCAATATCTTAAAGTATAATCTATCACATAAAGGAGTGTGGAAGAAAGGAAAAAGATATTCCCTAATTTTTCTTGTTTGATATCGGAAGTAGGCTTCCTGATCATTTCTTTCCATTCTTTAAATTTTTAAGCTTTCTCCCATTCGATATCTCTATTCCTTTGAAAGAAGTAGACAAGTATAAAAGTCAAAAATGGTTTAAATTTTATAATATGGTGTGTATGATAACCAATTTTTTTTATGTCCATAGAGCCTTGAAAAATGTTCCAAGTGTATTTTCTACTATTTTTCGCTCAAATATATGATTTTCTTTTAATAGGCTTAATATAAATATGATATTTAATAGACTATATGCAATACAAATACATAAAGCATAACAGATAAAAGGGTAAGAACTTGGGTTGCCTCCTATTAAGCGTTTAATTTAAAGTCCTTTGCTTGACTTTTGCACAAGTGCTTCATGAAGCTTTAAATATGGATTTGGAGGTCTTGCTTAATTCGCTCGATCTGACTTTGTTCTATATTTCACAAGTCCTCCAAAATCGTACTTTGTCCTCTTGAATACGATATGGTTTGCCTAAATTACCTAATTCGAACTCAACTAAGAATAATTCGATCTCTTCAACAGCTTTAATCACAAAATCAATAAAATTGGATGTTTGCATGCTATCCACATCTTCTTTGAATGCACTAATTCGTTTGGCTCCTTTATGATTAATTCCTTAATTTCTACACGTTTTTTTTCTTTTTTAGTTGGTTCCTCGGGTTGAATAATGAAGAGATCATCCATAAGTATGTTACTTGGCTTGTTTGAAATTATTTGATCTTCAATCCTTTTATATTTTTGCATGATGATGTCTCTCATAATTATTTCACCGTCAATATCTTGTTCTTCATATAGACCATCGAACTTAGCTTTTCTTACTTTATGTGGAGTTGCTATTAACAAGCAATTTTTAGTATAATGCAATGCACCACAATATTCACAAGTCGATCTAATATCTCCATAAACAATATATTTGATATTTAGTCCCTTTGGGAAACCATCCTTATCAAATACAATAGGTTGATTGAATCCCCACTTTTAAGTTCTTGTTTGAAAAAGAATTCTCCAAAGAGCAAGTCATCATCATTTTAGTCGGGTGATCCTTTGAAAGCATGTAAGTGCACGGGATCGTGGTCAAGTAATAAAGTAATTAATAGATTGTCGAACCCACAAGGACTATGTATTCAATCGAGTTCAAATTAATAGCAGTCTTAATCGAATAGTAAATAGGTTTTGAGTTTTCTATACTAATATCTAAATTATAGATTAAACTAGAAAGTAATTTAACGGTTTTGATTTCAAATATGTGAAAGTATTGCTAAGATGTCGAATTCCCCTTATTAATTCATTTTTAGTACAATGAATTAAAATGACAAATTTGAAATTAATTTTCTGCCTCTATATGTTCAGCCACTGTTTTTCTTCTTTTTGCATGTATATATTCTCACTTCCTTGCTGCTGAATTTTGTGTGTGTGTGTGTACATATATATTTCAGCAGCCGCCACTTTTTTTCTTCCTCTCTATCTCCGTTTTTTTTCTTCTGTTTTGTTTTTCTTTCTCTAGCCTCCCTCTACTTTGTTTTTTTACTCTGTCCTTCAATCTACCGTAAATGTGTGTATATAATATTATTTTCCTTTTTCCAACCGTCGTTGCTCTCCTCTTTGGTGTGTATATATGTATATCGATATAACCCAACCAAAAGTCCATCAAAGTTGAGGCCCAATTAGCTAATGTTTTTTATCCAAATCCTCAACTCTATAAGTTAGTCCCTTTCTTTCTTATCTCTTCATTTTGATCCTCCAACTTTTATTCAAATGAGATTTAGTTATCAAACTTCCATTTAATAGCCAATTGATAATCTTTCTATTCCAATTGCTTTGAAATGGGTACAGTACTGAAATAACAGAAAATCACCCTAAGTTAAGTAAAATGTTAACACTTTAACGACATAAAAGTTTAGTAATATGGTCCAAATAAGTGCACAAATTGTACTTATCATCGGGATCAATCATTGTGATTTTTTTACTCTTGCTTCTTTTCATTCCCTATCAATGGCCAAAAAAAAATCCAAGTAGATCATTTGAAAAAAATAAAATAAAAAAATAAAATAAAATCAAGAAATAATTAAAATCAATATTAAATAAAAATAGTCCACATCAACGGTGTCAAAAACTTGTTATGTTTTTATATCGTAAGTATACGATATCGTAACAGTAATATAGTAAAAATTTGAGCATAAATGATTGTTCCAATGAGGACTATACTTTAATACTTAATTTAATATTTCTAACCCATATTTGATGCAAACAAAAAAAAAATCTGATTTATTGTGAGTTTTGATCTAACTACTTGAAAATTGTCGAATACAAACAAAGATTGATTTAGAATTCAAATATGCAATGAGATATTAGGGCATAACAATTTCATGTAGATCACATTTAAGTCTTAATTCAAGATTTATAAATCTAGTGTAGCGTTTGATCAAATTCTTCTATTGTATTCAATTTATCCTTTTTGAGTTTTCATTGAGTCTATTTAACTAATTTAGTCCCAAATCTTTATGTGAGTCAACATTAGTTTTAAGAATTTGTATAACAATCGCAATACTTAGTATAGGTATATCTACACGTTATACTAAATTACCAGATTTTATTATGTGGTCTAAATCTAAAACTCACATCTCGATTCATAAAAGATTCACAAAGTCATTATTAATAATCAAGTAATTCAAAGTATTAAATACATTAGTAAAATCAACATATATATGATAAAAGCACTTGAATCTTGAATAAAAGAAATAAAGGATCTCAATAGAAATAAAAGGTCTCAATAGATTGCATTATTTGCCCTAATGAAAAATTAAGCTACTTGTGATAGATGAAGAAGAGCAAAAAATAACTATGAAGTACATCACTGGTTTTGAATTGAGATATAAAAAAGTGGATGAATTTTGCACCAAGTTTCTCTTCTTGTTCCAAATCTTGATTCCAAATCCTTGATTCGTTGTTCTTCTCCTTCGATTTTACTTTCTAATTTTCCAAGTTATGTTCTATGTATCTCAATTTGTAGAACTCGTCTCAAGTGCCTCCTTGTATTTATACTTCTCCTATTGTTTTCCCCAAATTTTGAGTTTTCATGAGCTTTAAACGGGCCAAAAATTCATGCCCTAGATGACAGCACGGACACCTCGACGCCTTGGGAGTGGCGCCACGAAGAAATCATAGGTGGCTCCTCTACGCTACCTTTCTGTTAAAATTTGGGGATTTGAGGTGCCTAAGAGCCATGATGTGCGCTACCTCTTGGGAAAAAGATCAGCATTGCACCTCTTTTAGTATTTTTATGATAACTTTCCCTCCCAATATCCGATCGAAGTTATTCAAATTGGGTTGTAAAGAAAACTCAAAAGGATACAATTTTAATATAAATAGAATATTTCTAATTCGAACGTTTACAAGGTCAAAATGGGTCTCAATCTCACGCTAAAAACCAAGACCAAACTTGTGCGGTTGAAAATTGATTTGTGAAAATATTTTGATCATATTTCACTCCTTTTTGACTTCTAATTGAATCCAATTGACCCTTGTCATTCTCGAATCTTCATCGTGAGGTCCGACACAACTTTTGAATATTTATACTTTAGTCCCCAAACTTTGGATCTTGCATTTTTCGCCATTTTTCGCTTCTTTATTTCAATTCCATTTTCAGTCATCGAGTTTCACCTAATAACATATTACATAATAAATTAGGCTATAATTTCATTGAAAGGACTACGAAATGTCCATATTTTAGAATCCGAATAAGAATGTAAAATACACTTATCACTGTGGAACACATCATATAGAATAATGTTATTTATTATTATGCTAATAGAATATCGGTAATGTGGCAGTTTATGTGGAATAATGAAATTGGACAGTCCAATTTTTATTAGAAATAGGGATAGGAGTGAGAGAGAAATATGAGGAATAATTAGTTGTCGCATCTCCGATATTTCTTCATCATGATGATAAATAGCATTACTCATCATATAACATCAAACAACAAAATTTAAGTCTCCAAAAACACTAATTATTCAATTTTCCTGTCATGCTATATGTTTTAAATTAACCACATAAGTTTATCTTATGGACTGCTCGATCTACCCACTTGTCAGGTTTTTAATGTAATTAGCAAATCTGTGAACAAAAAGGACTATATTTAATTTGTTGTAAAAGCCAAGGAGTAAGTTACAAATACTGCTAATAGAGTTGTATTAGGTCTAGGGTTCAAGAATGGAAAGAAGAAAAAAATGGCGCCGCAATTTCACTAGACTGTCGCCATGACTCGCTAGCATGTCGCCTGACCTTCGCTTGAGTGATACACTGTCATTCGCTTGTCGCCCAACTTTCGCTCAAGCGACAGGGTTATTCGGAGAATTTTAATTCGCATTTTTAAGGCTTTTGTCCTGCTCATTCAACCATAAACCTACAGTATAAATACCAGATAGCCTCTGAACATGTTTTCTTAATGTTGATCATTGAGAAAATTCTAAGTGCTTCATATTCTCTTCAGCCATAGCTTTCAACTTTCATTGTTTGATTTGTTCTTGGCATTGAAAACATCAAACCTATAATCCAAATATCAAACTGCTACTTCCTACACATCTGTCAGAGTGTTGAAGATCAAGGTAAGGTGACTTGAGTTCCAGTTGGTGGAGAATGCGGAATTCTTCATTGATCCATAAGAGATATGTGAATTCATAAGTCGGAAGTTGGTGCAGGAGCATACAATCTAGGAGAGCTTTGAAAACTACAGCTGAGAGTTGGTGCAAGAGCATGTGAACCAGGAGTGCTGTGGGAATTACAGCTGGGAGTTGATGCAGGAGTTCGCAATCCAAAAGGACTGTAAGATCTAATTCGCTTATAGTAGATTGCTGACTAGCAAAGTGCTCAGATTTTTTACTCAACTGGGATTTCCCTGTGATCATTTTGTGTGTTGTTACTGTTTTCATATAACTGTGGTAATTCAACATAGAAAAATTGGATTGTTTGATTAATCATCTAAAAATAATTAAAAATGATTTGTTGCTAAATAATTATTAATTTTTAATTCCGCATAATCACCTATTCACCCCCCTCTAGGTGTAGTTTCGGTCGAACCTCATAATTTCAATTGGTATCAGAGCCACACTTCGATTCCTAGCCCATAAATTCACTTTTTTATGGAAGCAACTATGCTTACTAGAAAGTTCTAATGAGAGCATTCCTTAAAGCGTTGAATGCACATATTTAGATCAGTGTACTAAACTGTTGGACTGCACCTTCATCCACTATTGCTGATGTTGTTACACCTACTAATATTTCTCTTTGGACCAAAGATCAAGTAGCTAATTGCAATTGGAATAGTAAAGTGCTTCATGCTCTATTTATGGTTGTGTCTGCAGAGGGATTTAGGAGAGTGTCGATGTGTAAAAGTGCTAAAGAGGCTTGGGATATCTTACAGACCACTCACGAGGGTTCAAAAATTGTTAAGAACTCCAAACTTCAAATGTTAACCTTTATGTTTGAAGAAATTAATATGAAAGACAATCAATCGTTCGAGGAATTCTTTGCAAAGCTTAATGATATAGTAAACTCAAGTTTCAACCGAGGTGAGAAGATCCCCGAGTCTAAGATAGTTCAAAAAGTTCATAGATCCCTACCTGAAAGGTTTAGACCTAAGATCACTACAATTGAAGAAAGTAAGGACTTAGATGAAGTTAAGGTAGAGGAACTCGTAGGATCTCTCCAAAACCTATGAACTCACCGTTTATCAACCAAAGAAGGTTAAATCCATAGCCATGAACACCATTAGGGAGAAATAGCTAGAAAGTAAGGACTTAGATGAAGTTAAAATAGAGGAATTCGTGTGATCTCTCCAAAACTATGAATTCACAATTTCTCAACCAAAGAAGGTTAAATTCATAGCCATGAACACCGTTAAAGAAGAAGAAGAGAGTGAGTCTACTATCACTAAGATCCTTAGGGACAACGAAATAGTTTATTTCATGAAGAAATTCCAGAAGGCGGTGAGGAATGGGAGAAAATCTCATGATAGAAAAAATGATGTTCCTATTAAATTCTCGAAAGAGAAGCGTGAGAAGAATAACCCTAGGACTTCTAATAAGAAAACCTAGTATGTTAGATGCTATGAGTGTCAGGGTTTTGGTCATTATAGGAATGAATGTCTTAATTTGAAAAAAGAATTTGAATAAAGGAAGGGGTAAGGCATTAGTAGTGACTTTGAGTAATGATGAATCAGATTCGAGTGTTCAGAGTAATACCTCTGGTGGTGAGGATGAATAAAATTTTATAACTTCACGACTATAGCTAAGATTGAATCTGATAAGGAGAATAAAACGGTGGAGAATGATGAACATAATGAGAATTCTGAGGATGACTCTAATGATGAAACTGATATTCATGAGTCTTATCAATAGTTATTTGAGGAGAGCCTTAAAATCAAGAAGGTCAATAAAGCGTTACTAAAAAATGTTAATGAACTTGAAAGAGAGAGAGAAAGAGAAAAACTCTTAAGTGACATTCAGGATTCTACCAAAAATTTAGGTGAGTTGAAACTTTTTAATGAGAATCAAGAAGCTAAAGTTAAATCCTATTCAACTTCATTCCTTTTTGAATAGTACTCAAAAACTCGATAATCTGTTAGAGATGAACAAGCCTGCTGGAAATAGGCACGGTCTAGGATACGTTCAAAATGGTAATACTACTGCTAGTACTTCCAAGATCACGTTCGTCCTAGCCACCAACAAAATTAGGAATGCTGCTAATCCTGAACCCAAAGGCAAGAATGTTTTAGGATCGAGACCTACTAGACAACGTAGGATCAATCGTCCTATAAATCGGCAACAACCTCCGAGTAGGTTTGAGCATAGGTTCATTCCCACTTGTCACCATTGTAGTACACTGGGACACACAAGACCTAGGTGTCGTAAGCTCGCGACTAGTAGTGAAAGTCAGGATATCTCGAGCAATGTTAACTTCATCGCCAATCATGTTAGCCACTTAATTGAGATGATGACTCGGTTAACTAGAATCACTTCTACTTCTAAGAAATTTTAGGTTAAGAAGAGTAACATAAAAGGTCGTGAGACTGATTATGCTCTTAAAGGTAAGAGCATCCGTGTACTTATTTGATTAGGTACTTAAGTGCATGCATGTGCAGTTCATTAAGTCTATTCATTTCATAATGTTCTTAAACACTGCATTTGTAATCGAGTATGCATTCATCTGATATATACTGTTATTTCCATTATTTGGTTATATGTTTCTTTATATACAATCTGCACAACACACAATGTGATCTTGTGAGTGAGTCTAGACCACATGTGTGAGATTTAGGATGTTTGTCATCAGTTGGTAAGGTGACCATGAACACGATTGACCTTCATTTAGAGGACCTAAGCTCACTTAGAGTCCCCCTATCATAAAATTTAAAAAAAAAAAAATAGTTCATCTTATACTCTTTTTCGAAGCCTATTTGACTCGATTAATTAAGCATGAGGGGTTTCTCATAACGTGGTGCCATATGGTCAACTGACTTAGAGTCATCGGCCCAACACTCGCTACAGGGGTCATTTTAGTCGCTCAATGGACAGAAGTCTGCACATAAGATGTAATAATTGAGTAAAATGATATGATAATATATGTGTGTGTATGTGTGTGCGTGCACGCGCGCGCGCGCGTCATCTAATCTCTCAATGAACAAGAGTCTGCACATAAGATGTAATAATTGAGTAAAATGATATGATAATATGTGTGTGTGTGCGCGCGCGCGCACGCGAATGAGCATTATTTTAAGGTACTAATAATCTTATGAGTTTGACTTTCATTAAAATAGAAAATACTTATTTAATAGTAATATTTGCATGTCATTTCTCACAAATTTAAGGTTTGAAGTCATGATCACGAAAAAATAGCGACTCTTAACGCACCTAAGTCACTTATAAACTTTACTCCATTTGAACTTGGTTTTATTACGTGGGAAATTTTTTATTGATAGTGCTATACTTGTGAACACATGCATTTTTTTAGTTAATCAGTATGTCGGAAACTTGATTTATTAAAATAAAAAAGGGGGCTATTTTCGAAATTTTCAAAAATTCGGTGCTATTTATGTCAAAGGTTTTTCGCCAAATTTTCACTGATCATCACTCAAGTGATAAAAGCAGAGGCTATCTCGCTCGCTTATCGCTAGTCCCTCGCTCGAGCGATAGCTCGTGTGTTTGAATTTTAACGCTCTTTTCTCGCATTTTTTGGAAATTTTTCATTTCCTTCTCATTTTTTCCTTCTAATTTCACCACATCCATATCAAATTCTTACTTTTAATCTTAATTTGGAGTTCTAGCATCCATTATTTGGTTGATTTTCCCACATTTCATCAATTATTCACATATTTATTGAAAACCCTAGTTCTTCAAAATTTTCACATTTTTTTTTTTTTTTGGTTTTTGCTATTCTTGTGTTAATTTAGTCATTCTCATTTCATGGTTGGATGATTTCCATTTAGTTTCTTCACATTGCATCATTTGGGTGAATATTTCTTGATTTTTGCATGTTTTGGCAATGTATGTTGCATTTTATTTTATTTTTTATGCTTAGCTTTTGATGGAGAGTGGGTTAGGCTTAGTTGGTGGCTTGTGGTTGTGTTGAATTTGTTGACGGAAATTGGGTTGGGCATAGGTTTTTGGTTGAAATTGTGATTGAATTCATTGGATGGTACTCTCACGCCACATCTTAAAAACAATTTTTCATTGTTATTTGAGCTTCATGTTCTTTAGTTGATACTCATTCACACATGTGATCACATTTGGTTGTCCGTTTGTCATGTTGATGTCGTTTATATTGCATTTGGTGTTGACACCGCGAGGTGCCGTCTGGCACACGTCACGACACCACGTCATACAGGCAGGGCATCATTTCTCGGATGTCACGACACCAAGTCATCTACGTCCATGCATTGCACAGTTTCATCTGTAGTTAGTTTTCTAGTGTTGGTTTGAATTGTTTTACGTGCACATGGGTTTTTGTGTGATTTTGTTGGGTTAGCATCATTTACTCTTCATTTCACGTGCATTATAGCATTTGATTCCGTCTTGTCGTCGATTTCATTCTTTAACATGAGTCTTCGTTCTACTTCTCAGATTCCACCTAAGACGACTGCACAGACATCGAGTGTGTCCACATCCTTCAATCGATCCCGATTCATATAAGCTACTACCTATGAGGTATTCAGGACCCAGTCCTAGTGCATGAGGTAGTCTTATCTGACATTTCCCCGACCTCGCTGGCATTTTCACTTCTAGGGATTGGGATCCTTTGCTCATAGATTTGACGCCTCCTCATATTCTACTCGTTTACTAGTTTTTTGGTAACATTCACGACGTTAACTGTTCTACTTTTAGGGTATTTCTTAGGGGTAAGATGATTAAGATCACTCCTGATATCGTGTCCAGTATAGCCCATATTCCTAGATTCGTTCATCCCTTATTTCCATATTTGTCGACTAATATCCTTTTGGCGGACTCTCTTATCCGTTCGACGATGTTTAACACACTGTTGGAATGAGGTCCTAGTGCGATCCACACTGGCTCTCTTCCTACTGATCATCGAATTATGTTGCATATTATGTGCACGAATATGTAGCATGTGTCTTATACTTCTCCATTACCTATGGAGAATGCCCGTTTCTTGTACGCCTGATTATAAAGTGATTCTGTTGATTTACCCTCGTTTATATGCCAGCAGACTTTGCATGCTTTTCGTGTCACGGGGACTAAGGTAGGGCTTCCTTATGCCCATCTAATTTACTGCCTCGTGACCACACTTGGCTTTAATTTTCTAGATAGGGTTCTTATGAGGGTTTCTCGCCCGATTGGCCACACTACCATTTCCCAGAGTAGGTCTCATACTTCTTCTGAGCCAGCTAATCTGATTGTGCCAGATGATCCTATTGATAACCTTACTTCTGTTGATCTCTCCGATTTTCCTGCTTCTACTTCTGCTTTCCTCGTGTTGGGGTCCCCTCAACATCTACTTTTACTCCACCACCTATTGATTCTATTTCCTCATCTGCGTCTGTTCCCATTGATCCATTTGTCGCACTTATGGGATAGATGACTATGCTGATCAAGTAGTAGGCTCGTATGATTACGGAGATTACCTAGTTGAGAGCTACAGTTGATCGACACACTACAGAGTTTACTACACTTCGTGGTGCTATCGGATATCTTCAGCTAGAGCTACATTAGATTCATCGACATTGGGATGACGGTACAGCTTTTGATTAGAGGACTCATGCTGATGATGCTGCATAGTTGCTATGTTGCCCCTTGTCATTTGTGACAAAAATGGGGAGTAGAGTAGATATAGTAGATGATATTTTGATATTGTACTTATAATCTTAACTGATATATCTTAAAGTTTTAATTTGACATTAACATTGAATGTTAAAAATTTTGATTTAGAGGTATATTATATTCATTTCAGTTAGATTAAATTTTGATGTTTAGTGATATTTGGTTTACGTTGATATTGTATCTTAATTTAATTGGTATGATGCAATGCATCTTATTTTTAGCTGGTATGCCTAATGATTAACTTTTTGAATTGTGTTTATCCATATACTGTTTTACGTGCTTTTACACTGAGTATTTAGTTGAATGTTTAGGAAATAGGTTTACAAAGATAAAGCACATTTCACTCAAGATGGTTAGTTTGATAGTAGCATTTGTTTTGTGCATGTATTCTTACTACCTTAACTTTAGATTTGTAGTTTTGTCACAAAATGCCAAAGGGGGAGCCTGGTTTTTAATGTAATTGGCAAACCTGTGAACAAAAAGGACTAGATTTAATGTGTTGTAAAAGTCAAGGAGTAAGTTGCAAATACTGCTAATTGGGTTGTATTAGGTCTAAGGTTTGAGAATGGAAAGAAGGAAAAAAGGCGTCGTAATTTTGCTAGACTTTCACCATGACTTTGCTCGAGCGGCATAAACAAAAACATTCTCGCTGGCCTTCGCTCGAGCGACACATTGTCCCTCGCCTATCGCTCAGCTTTCGCTAGAGTGACAGGGTTATTCGGAGAATTTTAAATCGCGTTTTTAAGGTTTTTTTCCGGTCCATTCAACCCTAAACCTACAGTATAAATACCAGATAGCCTCTGAACGATTTTTCTTAAGGACATTGAGAAAATTATAACTGCTTCATATCATCTTCATCCGTAGCTTTCAACTTCCATTGTTTGATTTGTTCTTGGCAATGAAAACATCAAACCTATAATCCGAATACCAAACTGCTACTTCCTAGACATCTGTCAGGGTGCTGAAGATTAAGGAAATGTGACTAGAGTTCTAGTTGGTGGAAAACACGGAGTTCTTCATTGATCCACATGAGATAGGTGAATTCATAAAGCCGGGAGTTGCGCAGGAGCTCGCAACTGAAAGTTGGTGCATGAGCACGTAATCCAAGAGGGCTATGAGAATTACAGTAGGATGTCAGAAAATACTAGTTGTATTCGAGTCTGGCGGACAGTAAGTTCTAATTCGTTTATAGTGAATTGTTGACAGACAAAATGCCCAGAGTTTTTACCTAGCTGGAATTTCTTCGTGATCATTCTGTGTGTTGTTACTGTTTTCATATAATTGCGGTAATTCAACATAGGAAAATCGGATTGTTTAATTAATCATCTTTTGCTATTTAATTATTAATTTTTAATTCCGCATAATCACTTATTCACTCCCCCCCCCCCCTCTCTCTATGTGTAGTTTAGGTCGAACCTCGTAATTTCACCACAAAATATTTTTTTTAATGGAAAAATGTCATACTCTACCTGTGTGGTGGATCTAATCTACGTCTTCAAAATATCACTATAGAAACCTAATAGAAACCTATTGACCTTGTTCAGAGAGTGTCTCTAGTAAATGCATATTAAGTGTGTGTTTTCGATTTGATACCAGTGCATCAAAGCTCTATTACAGGCAGCGCTTAGTCTATATTCCAGTCACTATCTGCTACAAAATTTTCAGATGTCCGTCTCTCTTAGAGTTGGCAAAAAAACCCACCCCTAACGGGTTGGCGAGGCGGGGTGGGGTGTGGGTGCTCAGCCCTGAACAAGCCCCGTGAAGAATAAAAAAAATTAATTAACTATAAAAAAATTAAGTAACTAAAAATTAAAAAAAAAACAAATGGGGTGGGAAATGGGGCAAGCCCGCGCCCCAAACCCACCCCGCCCTGTCTAAGGTGGGGCGCAGGGCAGGGTTGGACGGTGGTGTCCCGCCCCGAACTTGCCCCGTTACCATCACTACTCTCTCTACTACTGTAATGCCTAAAGGTTCAATGAATCCTGCTGTTGGAATTTTATGATTCAAAAGCTCTATGTAAGCTCAAACATATTTTATGGATTTAGAGAAAGTGAAGGAGGAACAAAACATGAGTTCATATACCGGTTATGAAGTAATCGGATATGAACTATGCTTATACTATGCCAATTTTGAAACAACACAGAGGAGAAAGAATGAAGTTTTTTATATCTTTCATACAACATTACCTTCTAAGTTTTTCATACAAC
>CAIGRP010059220.1:0-14044 GCA_903798385.1 Fraxinus cuspidata | reverse complement strand
CCGCACGGTGTCTCTTTCTGTGCCAAGAAGAAAGGCACCCCGTGAAACCTGGTGCAGGCAACCTTTTTGACAAAATCAGAACAGTAGAAGTTAGAACTGAGAAGTCTTTTACTGGTGCTGAGTCCAATAACTGCAGTAGCGTCCATCATCAGGCTTCTCTCCCCTGATCAAATCACAACGTGTACATCATGTAAATTGGATTAGATTGTTAGGGTTTTGTCCTGGCTTGTTAACTGGCGCCACGAATCTGGTTCACATTCATAAAAACAAAGCATTAACATGTGAATTTTCATTTTTTTTTTCATGCGACAAATCTAGTGGGACAAAACGAACATCAGATTCAAAAAGCTGGGAGAAAAAAAAAAAGGCTTTTATTACAGAAATGTAGATAAGATCAAATTGTTACAAATTAAATGGATGAAGATGCATAATTTCTTGAAACCAAGAAAAAGTGGGCGGTATTTACAATGTAATAAAGAAAAATGCAGTCTTGAATGAATCGATGATCAACTATGACAAGACAGACCTGGTCAGCAGATACTCTATATATAATAACATCAGACAAACATTTTTACCGGAGAACGCTTGGAAGAAGACTAAAAATGGATTTTTCTGTTTACCTCCTCTGAAGAATGGTGGTTGGTTTCTGTTACAGCTAGAATCAACCAGTTTTTTCTTTGTATATTTTTTGTTCTTTTCCCAATATATTTATTTTTGTTTCATTATCTTATATAATTTGAGTAGAAGAAAATAAAAATAAAAAAGTTGAGTAAAATAATGTTGAGGGGAGTGCAGTGCAGTGCAGTGTAGTGAAGATATGGAAGGGACAGAGAAACAAATAAACAATAGTGATTGGCTAATTTCAGATATTGGGTAGAGCTTCTTGTGGTGCACACACTTCAAAGCTCCCTTTTCAAAGTCTAACTAGAATCTAAATCTTGGATCCATTTTCTACCAAGTTCCACTTACAAAATTTGTAGGTTTGTTGTCCCTATTTAGCTATTCTTTTGACGATCAGTTTAATATTAGTTTAAATAATAACACACAATCTAATTAAACGGATTTTATATATTCTTATATTTATTAGAACATATTATTTCAATAATCACATATGTTGCCATCATTTGAATGTGTTAACACCAGTAGTGTTAGATTCTATTGTTCTCTTGTGATTGTTTTCTACCGACTTTTTGACACATCCATGCTTGTTGAGAAATGAAAAGACACCAAACACAATACACTACATCGATGTTATATTTAAAAATATAATAATCAACAGTGAAGTCACTCACTGTCACATTTTCCAACAGATTAAAATGCAATCATAACTTTGTTAGTGAATGTGACAATAATCTTACGATCACATTAAACTTTTATTTATGATAATGCTTAAAAAAAAGATTACTCTTGAAAATGACATTCTCATGTACTAATAAAATTAGATGGAGTTACCAAATTGAAATATAGAATTGAAATTACAACTATACAAATGGAATGAAAATAGAGTTACCACGAATAAAATTTACTCGTGTAATATTAGATCTAATTTTTTATAAAAATTACTATCAAATTTACGCAACTATTCGATAGTCATGATTTATTGAATTGGGTAGTCATTGATATAAATCAAGAAAACTGTCTATTAAACTTGAATTATACACAAGTTTCGGTTCAATTATCACCATAAGAAATTAACTTTTCTCAATAGCCTTAACAAGTGTCATTTTTTGAGGGAAATACTAAAGAAAAACGAAAAATGGGAAAGCACAAAAAATTGGGATTTTAACATAGGATTATGCTATTTGTCAAGAGAAGGACGTCCAGAAGTGTTCCAAAAAATGATGTTTAATGAAATAATTGGATGAAAAAGTTGATTGTGTTTTTCAATGATAGAGTATCATGTGGTATTATATAACTCATTATGTAAGGTTTAATGTACTTGTAGCAAGGGCCTTTAACATATACAAACAATTGAACATTACAAAGACATAAATTAAAAAGCGGCCAACAAATTTCCAGGGAAGAAAAAAAGATCTAAGTGATGTTTCCAGCATTTTTGATATGCTGTTTTGAGAGCAAAAACAGGACAATAGCATGCAATGTAGGATATAAATATTATATTATTTTCGTTGAGGCAAAATAAATGAACATGGTTCCATGTGAAACAAATTAGTACATTATAGGTTATCAATTCTCAACAAGCGCGCACTCACACACACTACCAATCCCTTGCAATTGGAAAGAAGCTACTCTTCGACGTTAAGCAGTTCTTCCACAGTCTTTTCTTCCTTGAGAATGGGAAGCTGATGGAATATTGGAGACCGGGTAATTGCCTCTACGTCCTACAGCAAACACAATGAAACCCAAAGTGAAATCCAGCAGGAACAAAATAGTGTATAGAGAGAAAGGGGGTTGGGGGGGGGGGTCACTTAAGTACCCCATTGCATGCCACTGCCACGAGGAGAATGAGGACCCCCAGGATTATAGCTTGATTGAGGTGGCTGGACATTAAAATGATTCCATTCACTGCCGCGGAAACCAGTGGGTCTTCCATGGATATGCCGCTGATTAGGTAGCTGGCCAAAACGGCTAGGAGAATTTTGTGGAATAAAATGTGGTTGCTTTGTCATGTGGTGGGCATAGCCACCATGCATGTCGTGGTTCCCAGAAGTGCTACCTACGTTGCCAAGTGAAAATGCCTGAACATGCGGCCCATTTGGCCTGAATTATGCAACAAACAGTACAACAAATTACTATAAATCTACATTGCTAAGAGACCGAAGGGAAAAAAACTGAAAGGCTCTTTGACTAAACTATATCTTGGCAACCCAATTCGTAAAACTTAAGATATGCATGCAACAAGAGAGAGCTAGACGTTACTCCCAATAAATTGGGATCCGGTTTGTGAAATTTAGGATATGCATATGTATGAAAAAACTAGCTGCTTCATTTTGGGTTATAGCATATGAATGAAAAAACCAGCTGCTTCAGTTTGGGTTATACAAGAGGTGTGACCAACCTTTGAAGTACCTAGACATGAATTGCTTTTAAATTATGACAGAAAATCCACCCGCTTAACAGTAAGCCAACTGCGGAAAATTTTTCCCGTGGAGTGGAAAGGATAAACTAAATGTATATGCAGGGGCAGACTGCAGATAATATGAAAATTAGAAATAATAAAAAACTCACCTTTGCATTGAAAGGCTTACATCTGTGATGTGGTTGAATCTTGAGACTCCAATTTGGGGTTCTGCAGAAACTAGAGGCTGACCAAGATGCATCCCCTTGATGAATTCTGTCGTCATGCTGTTCACATCCGAGCCATCCTCTTGCAAAAGTAGTTCTTCACTGATAAAAAACCCATCAACATAAAACAAGTTATACATACAACAAATGTTTTATAGTCATCAAGCATGTTTGACAAAGCTTAAAATATAATTTAAGCTGGTCAAACAAACTTTTTATCCATATATTTCGTAAGACCTATAACTTATAATCACTTAAAAATGTAATCTAAGCACTTCAAGCATGCTCATTATCAAGCCTTGCAAAGCAAGCACAGTGTGACATGCCAAAGGGGCCAAATTTTCTACAAGGAACCAAATCTATATCTACCAAAGAAACATTCTATGTTGAAAATACTATAAATAAGTAGAAAAAGTAAATTTTCGGAGGGGACAGACATGGTGGTAATACTGAATATTGTTATCAAGTGTTAAATAGAAGGCTCAACCCATAGAGAGCCCTTTTAGAACAGAACCAAAGGCTAATAGACAGTTCAAATTGCTAGATAGTATTGCGATGGGTGGGTAGGGGTCAATGTTCCTAATTCTACGGTGATAGAGCCTAATTCGTATTGACTTGGTTTTAATTTTTATACAATGAAAGATCCAAAACATGTTTATCGTCACGACATCAGCAAGGGTCAATGGAGTAGCTTCCTAACTGGTTGCAAGGGAAGAGACGGGTGGTCAGGAGAAAGGAGAGAAGATAATGTCCATAGCAATGAAATCCTGCAGAGAAAATAGAGACGGTAGATATGTTGATTGATGCTTATGGTTTTTGGATTATATTATGTTAAACCATCTTACCTAAAAAATTAAGCTATTAGATAGGAGACATAATTATTTACATTTTGACTTCAAAACATCCCCCCGCGTGCAGCCCAAATTCAATTTTCCATCCAAAGTCTAGCGTGCACATTTTCATAAATAGGAGGAGCCCAAGCTTGATATCCCCGTTAAACCATATCGTCTAGTTCTAAAAGCTTAAACTGCTAGAGAGATGACAAATTTAATTATTTTAATTTTGTCTTCAACATATTATTTGTTCCAGCTATTGTGTCCCTATATGATGATGTTAGTAGGAGAGGAGGCCAGGGTAATTCAGAAATTTTAAGTTTAATGCGCTTAAAGAGGCAGATATTTTTAGAGTGTAGAATCCCCTTGATGCTTCCACAAGTTCATTTGATCAAAACTAAGGATAAAGGTCACTTGGGTAGGAGAGCTTATTCTTTCCATAGAATTGAGGACTCTAGCTTCACCCCATGTAATTCAGCTATCTAGTACAACCAATTTTTATAGGAAATGCAATGGCCCGGTCATTTCCTTGAACAAGTGCAAGGAGGAAATTTTATGGGTGGATGAACTCAGAGAACAAAATCAGAAGAGTGCATTATAGAGGATAATTTTGATGTCTTCAGCAAACGGCACTAAATTCCCTAATGAAGGCAACATATCATGGCACCTTCATATTCAAAATCCGATATACTTTTCCTTCTGCAAAATTACTATTTCACTTCATCTTAGTAAGATGGCAAAATATGAATGCTTAAAGAACTTAGGAACAGAATTAACCTACAGCATTCATCTCATAGCATTTAACGTGAGGTTGGTATTTTATCAGATATTTGAAATTGTGCCAAAAATTGCTTGCATGTATTAAGTCAATATAAACCAGTATAATGTAGAAATATATCTTGAAATTATAGTTATAGACCTAAACCAAATAACCATCGGTGTCTACATAATTGATGTATTGATGTCTAATATTAGTTCTGAAAGAAAACTAGTTATATTAAAATTACTCACAAACTTATATAACAACTGCAAGCCTGGACCTTTACCTGTAATTAGGATCCCAATCTCCTGGATCGGGTACTGAGGTACTAGCTTCAGATCCACACCCTTGGGAAGGTGGCATATAAGCACCGACTGTTGACGAATTCACAATATTGTGAGAAGAGTAACCAGGAGTAATACTACTGCCTCCTTGTAGCCTCCAGGTCGCTGTATTTGAATTAGGCTGTAAATGTAATGGAACACTAGTGAAGGCATGAGAGATCCCCTCAACATGGCTAGAGACGGTAGTGTCTGAAATGCGCCCTTGGCAGCTAGAAGATGATATATTATCTTGAGATTGTACACTCCCAGGATATGCCCAGCTCTTTCTTCTGTTATAATGACTCCCTGCAACCACTTTTCTCAAAGGTGATCCATGACAATTGCCTCTTACAGGGGAAGTAGGACCATAATGTCCAGGTGAACCAGCAGAAATCTGACAATATGAGCTAGGCGGAGTAAATTGTGAAGGACTAGAGCCAAGGGACATGGGTACAAAATTTCCAGGGCTGAAACCAACCCCATTCCCATGAGGGAAATGCGTGATCCGCCTCGCATCAGGACTACTTCCAAGAATTGAACTTTGTGCATAGATATTCATTCCTGATGGACCCACTGGAGAATAAAATGCAGGCAAATCACTATTATCACCATAGCTCCCATTACTGCTTCCTAGCCCCATGCCATCATTGTAGCTACCATGGCTTCCCAGACTACCATAACTACCTGCATGCACATACGACATGACTTGATAACGCTGGGTACTTGGCATCATAACTTGGTTCCTGCCTGAAATCTACATGACGAGGTAAAGCAAGATGATTATTCAAGTGTTAACAACATTCATATTGATGAAAATAGAAGAATACCAAGAAAGTAGCTTGCTCACATTAGGGGAGAGACCAGCAGCAAACCAATGCCCACCAGCTGGATGATGGTCCACCTTAATATTTTGAGAGACGGGCTACAGAAGAAAAAGTACAAATAAGGAAACATGCAACGTAAGCAATACAAGGGAAAGTCAAAATGCACATATTGCTGAAACTATTCATGAACACAGCTTCTAGTGCATTAATATGCCATTGCGTATATCAAACAGAACCAATAAAAGTCAAAATTTTCATCCTTCTGTAGGCATAAGATAAGGAAAATTTTACAATTTCAGCAGTGCTAGATTCTCACAACTTCAAGACAAATTAGGATTTAGAAAGGAAGGGAAGAATAGCAATGTCATAGAGTAATTACATGAGAAGTCAGTCAAACAAAAAATTACTCACCACACGAGGTGTCTCTGGAGCAGGTTTATAAGGACTTGTAAAAGGTTCTCCAGTCACAAAAGGATGTTTTGAAGCCTGCAGAGAAAAAACTAGAATAATCAATCTTATGCAGCCATGAAGATCAATAGTCACTTCAATTGTAAAATATGTTCCATTACAAATAGAGGAGGCCTCTATCAAACTGCCTTTTTAAGTAAAAAAATGTTTCTAGTGAGAAACCTATTAAAAGGCTGGAAACCTTTACCAAAGTTAAGTTATCAAACAAATATATAAAGATATCAGAAGTTAAACCAACATCACATTTCACATTTTGGAGGTTATGCATTGCATACACCTGGCCTAGTAGCCTGAAAATACTAAAAATGAGAATCAACTATACAACCTTTCTAAAATTTGACAGTTGGACATGGAAAGTGTTTTAACAAAAAAGACATGGCAACTGGGCTCTTGTCGACATTTGACCCAACCTTACAATATGGTCCTGGTCCCTGGAAGGGAACTAAAGCAAACATGTGTATTCTTAAAGAGTGAAATTTACTTCCCTCTTGGAAATTTATTTTTCTGGAGTAGAGAAAAATTTATTTTTCTGGAGTAGAGAAGAGGGCTTTGAAAGATTAGAAACTTATTGTTTTTATAGCATCTTCTGCTGTCTCTTAGCAGCTCTGAACTATATAACTTCTGTATATGAATACACACTCCGGACTCCTCACAAAAAAAATAAAAAAAAATCCCTTACATTACATATCAAACATCGCAACCCCATTAGTCACACGTAGCTGGTTCATTACTCTCGTGAAGCATATAAATTCACCGACCACCACGCAAACTTAAACCAACATATTTGCAAGAAAATTGCTAATAGAGCAATGATATTAAAAAGTTAAACGCGCCATGTATACTGTTCTATCTTTTGAATTACAAAGTCAAAGAAGTAATCAATATATGGAAGTTGAATCTACCTACCAAAATCTTCCTTACAAATACCTACCATAATTTGACATATAAAGACATCATACTTGTACAAAGAAAAGAAAACTAGACTAAATCTCCTAAATAAGGAAAAAAAATAAAAAACCAGCTTAAGTAAGATTTGTTAACAAGAAAAGTCAAATCTTCCAACAGTGTTCTACATGTCGGGGACTGGCGTATGTAACTAGTGTGTTACATGCAATGAGGTCTTCTTAATCATTCTTTGTATTTGCCCAGTCACATGCACTCGCACAATTATACGCATATGTGACGCCTTAACTTCGGTTGGTCCAGTCTATCTTGAATTTTAAATGTATATCTTCATGTACAAAACCTTTTTTATAGTGCAGGATTTATTGAAATGAACTCTAGTGCTCTGTGTTCAATATAAAAAAACCTAATATCTTTAGTAAACTAATTGAGAAATTTTTTTTGCATCTTTGAGTTCTCCTCCACTGGTTTTGATTTTGGAATCTTTCGAAATTTCTATCATTTGCAAGAAAGATTTCTCATAGTCAGAAAAGGGGCACTTGATACAACTTCAGTACAAGATGATTTATGGACTGATCAAGATATTGAATACTAATAATCAACAATCCCATCATAATCGAAAAAGTACTTCAATTACTTCAACAGGTGGAAAAAGTTCAATAACCTGCAATGGTGACCACCGTTTTGCTGGATCAAACTCAACAAGCCCCCTTAAGAAATCAATCAGAGATAATCGTATTTGACTCTCTGTGAAGATTATCATAAACTATATTGTCAGTAATTCTTTTTTCAAAAACTAAAATAAAATAAAAGTGGAACTAACATTTTCAATACAGTAGTGTTATGGTCTTGTGCATCTTCTTTTCTTCAAGAAATATGAAATCTGACCTTTAACAATATCTTCCTCTGCCAAATTCTTCCTATAAGGGTACTTTGTGACAACAGCTTCAAGGTTCATGTGATTAAAGTATTCCTTCCCAATTGATGGTTTTTTTGACTCCCTCTGAAATAAATAGCAAGACGAGATAAAAAAGAAATAAAAATTAAACAACTATGTCGACCCAAATACAGCAGTCAAGAAATAAAAGAGTATCAGATTAAGGATAAAGTTGGTGATGACTTCAGGGAAAACACAAGGAATTGGACCTGGGCCAAGAGAAGAACAATCAACTGAATCCACAGCACAGGGAAGTGGCTGCATACATGGGACATCACTATTCGAACTTAGGGCTCGATATGACTGGATACTTGTTCAATTGGAGTATACACAGAAGGAAAAGAAAACAAAACAAGGATATTTCCAGGATGCCTAAATTTTCATATTTCTGCTTTTAAGGGAATAAACAATTGCTTTTCATAGGTACAGCCTTTCTCTGAATGAAGCTCACCCTGACAGTTATTCAGGGTACAGAAAAATTATCTTTTGCACGTGGGTGGTACAACTTTGTACCATATTTATGAGAAAAATGAATAAATCTCAAGGTAGAAATTTGATAATATACAACAAATTGAATAAACAAAATTATTGATACATGTGATTTGAGATGCAGAAAGTTACTGAACTGAGTGAATATGGCGAGGGAACATCACAATCCCTCAATCTACCATACGTTGTAGTGTCATCAATTACACAAAAGCACTTCAATTCAAAGTCTAAGAGAAGTACTCACAGCTTCATATTCTTCTTCTGCCAAAACTTGGTACATGCTACAATTACTTGTAGGAATTTGGCCACTCTCTTCATGCTTGACGCTCCCTACGAATTTAAAGAACTTGCTAGTGTTTTTGGCCTTCCGTAGTATACCCTCAGGGGGCTGGCCCCTATGAATTTCAAATTGTGTATGACCAAGCCATTAAAGAGGACTATATAACACCTATATAGATAAGTATGTGGAACAATGCATGTTGTGCATATAAGCCCTGTTTGGCATAACTAAAAATCAGTTTTTCAGTAGATTTAGATAAACGTTGATGAAATGTGTGGTTGAAAGTTAATAAAAATTGTGGGTCTCATAAAATGTGTGGTAAAAATAGGGGCATAATATGTTCATCATATTAAACAAAAATTTTGTAATAGAGACATCAATGCTAATCTCCAGTTTGTAATCCATATAATGTCGTACAATCATGTGAGGCTTAAAATTCCATCAATATCGAATCTGAATTTGAGCATAATTATTTAAATGGCACATAAGGGAGGAAATGTCTGATGATGCCATGGAAATGAAGCTCAGGCTAATTTAACTCCAGAATAAATATCTACTTTAAAATATTTTGATTCCATTTTTAATCACAAGATAGGAAGTTGCATGGCCTTCAAAACATGCACCCAAGTCCTGGCCATCTACATTCCATTCTAACAATTATTTTCACATCATACTGTATAAGTTACGGAAAAACTCGAACTGAATTATTCCTCATTAGATATTTAACATGTTTACGTCCATGGAAGAGCGCCACATGCCAGATGAAATAAGCACCATATTTTAACTGACTGGTTTTTCCCTAAGTATTTTATTCATTATACCATGGAGAGGGGAGGAACCCATGCATATTAATTGCTTACCCCCAAACAACTCATAAGCATCCATCAACGTGATCATAAAACTCATGTGTCTCCAAAAAATTACAATAGAAACAAAGGATTATAAAGAACAAATGAAAACATCAACTAGAACAGAACGTCTGTTTTCTCCATCAGCTCCCTTGACCTTCAAAGCCCTTCTTTTTCCATCTTTTCTTCACTTATTTCATAATAGAAAGAAGGTTTAAAGAAACTCTTAACCCCAACATCGAAATGAGAATATATAACTTTTACTTCTTGCTTGCAAAAAGATAATATAGACAAGGAATCCAAGAAAAACAGATGCATAATGCATCACTAGATCAGAAAACAATTTAGACAGCTAGGAATAGAGTTACTAAATTCCAAGGCAAACAGAGTAGCATTACCCTAATATCTTAATCATCCTCCTCAGAAGATCAAACTCCGAAGCTCCTGGGAACAGTGGAAGTCCTAGAAACAATTCAGCAACTATGCAGCCAAATGACCACATGTCAATAGCTGTAGTATATCTGGGCTACGTTAAAGTCTCAAAGCATGATGTAAAACATAGAATAATTTTTGAGTCATTAGACCACCTGCACCAGAAAAATAAACGGAGTGCAGAAGTTTCTGGGCGCATCTAGTTCAACCCCACTGAGTGGCAACAGTCAATGTGAAGGGCTTAAAGTGGGAAATAAATGCTTGACTACATATATAAGGATACTGATATCCAAGAAGAACTTCAGGAGATCTATAGTACCGGCTCTGCATAGAAACATCGTCATGGATAACATGTCAACAATAGATAAAAAAATTGAAGTCTTATTGATATCTAGTATTTTACCTGAATATAAGAATAGACTGTATGATCTTCCATACATGCTGATCCGAAGTCTATGATTTTGATTTCTGCTGGCTTTACACTGTCAATTTCATGGAATTATTATTGCAAATGAAGAGAAACAAGATGCAAAATACCAGGTCCAACTGTCCAAGATCATCAAAGGAGTAGCCAACCTTGTGCACAAAAGAATGTTTTCCGGTTTTAAATCACAATGAATTATGCCAGCATCTTTCATCAGAGCAAGTCCACGCAATATCTAGAACATAAAGGTGAAAGTATTTTTATAACACTTAAAAAAATGAATGACCATTGAAGGAAACAACTTTATTAAAACAACATTAATCTGAAGCAAAAAACAATGAATAACCTGTTTTGAGAATAGCTGCACAATGCTCAATGACAATCCCCGAAAATGGTTCAACTTTATAAGCTCATACCTAATGAGAAAATATCAAGTAATGAAGCATAATTACACTACGTAATCCAAAATAATATAAATGTTTTTTTTACGAGAAGTTAATTAACACTTGAACAACTTACAGATTTGTGTCAAGAAGCTCAAAAGCGATGCACAGGTGTCGTTGATGCACAAAATAATCATATATTCGAACAATATGGTTCTTATCTTCGGGATCAAACTTCTTATTCAACTAGGGAAAACAATAAATGAAAAAATGCGAAAGAGATTCAAATCAAAGAAAATGACAATCCAGCATAAGGAGGCCTTACTGTTGTTAAAATTGACACTTCAACAAGTGCTTGCTGATAGTAAGCTGGTAGATTCTTAATTATCTTGACAGCAACAAAGCTATTTGTTTCAGCAACCCAGCACTTAGCAACCTGCCCAAATGTTCCGTGGCCAAGCATGTCTTTCACAATGTATCTGCAAAAAACCGAAGAAAATAACAATTCATTAAACAGAAGTGATGCGCTGTAAGTTTTCAAAGAAGCGAAGGAAGATAAGAGAAAGTAACCTTTGAAGAGAAATATAGTGTAGGAAAATATTCATTTTTCTTTAATCTTTTAGGCGTAAAGAGAGGAAGGAAGACTTGATGAGAATGGAATGTATATGATTAGAATGGGTTGGATGAAATGGAAATGTTAAAACAATTTGGTATGATACAAAGATCCTACAAGGTTAAAAGTTCAATTTTATAGAATAGTTATAGGACCTGTTTTGCTGTGTGTTGAACAGTTAAGGAACAAAATTTCTTTCACGTGAACGTAGCAGAAACAAGCATGTTCACATTTCCAACTTCCTTTCTCTTCCCCCATTTCTCTACCCCAAAATGGGGCAACTCATAGTACTAGAATCACTACATAAAAGCTATGTTGTAACTAATGAAAAAAAAATGTAATTGCACACCAGCAAACAATCACGCTGATTCCAAAAACTTGAATTAAAAAAATAACGAACTAGGATTCTTTAAGCTCCAAATTAGATATCTAGGTTATACAAAAAGTATTACTTTAATTCTTTAACGATGCACTATTGCTCTCCATTTAAGAAACGAGAATGGTGCCTAGACACTAAAGCAATTCTCTCCTGAAGCTCCCTATTTAGAAGATCCACAGCAGTGGTACCTGAAGTGGAGCAGCAAATGAGAGGAGAAACTCTCTTCAATTAACTATCAATCCAAATAAGGCAAATTGATTGGAAGTCTTTCTAATTCCCTTACACCTTGTATGACTAAGGTCTTGAGCCATTATCTACATGTCAGAGATTTGTCCATGCAAGTATAAACATAGATTTGCTTACACTAGAAGCTCCCATGCTGTTTATGAACTGCAATTTTAATTACTTCGAGAATATTTATTCCACTGAGCATAATAACAAAAGAACAGGACTGATCAAGCTTACGGGATGCAACGTCAGAAAACCAGAGACCAAATAAATAACATGTACTACTAGAATATGTCAGAAGATTTCCCTTTCCCCTTCAGCAGTTATCTACTTTACATAAAGGGAAATTGCTTATTTCTCACTCAAACGAGGTCAACAATTTTGAATCCCTGTATTTTCCTCTCTCTTTTTTTTTTTTTTTTCTCCAAAAACCCAACCCCGCACTCACTACCACGGCAAACTGAATTCTCCAAGGATCATATCTTCCCGAAAAGGTCCTTCATGGACATATTTACAGTTGTTTACCAAAAGGAGTCATCAATAAAATAAAAGATGAATTCCAGGATTTCCAGAAGAGATCAAATCCAAGAAGGCAATTCCCTGTAATTCTTCAAGTAGCACAACAGTTTCCGCCTCAATAAAATTCTAATCATGGTTATCGTATATCTTCATTGGGGCCAGCTAGCCTCTTTTATCAGAAAGTTTGTGCATCCATATCTCTACCCAAATATTCTGTTACCCCAACCAGTCAAACAATCAAATTTGGGCCACCAAAACTTTGGCCCTGAAGTTTCTAGACAAATATTCCAGTCAGCTTCCCCAAGTTCAACAACAATATATCAGCCTACCCAAGAACAGGCAGTAACACATATGAGACGTTCAAACGCAAGGTAAACCCGATAGCTTATTGGATTTGTGGAGAGCAAAATATTATCACCTTCCTATCTTTACTCAATCATACTTGGTTCTTTACTAGAAGACAATAGTTCGTTTCATATAGTCACTCCAGGGCAAAAAGGTATTGAATAAGCAGTGGTTACAGAAAAACCCATTTATGTAAAAGAATTCCCATCCTGCACATGCATGAACAAATAACCTAGGTTACCCTTAATCTTCTGACACCACGTTATCCCTGCGTACAAAACGAATCTTGATGTGTCAACTCTCAATATCAGATGTCAGTCTCCTACATATGCCACACTTCTGAAGCACTAGCCACGTGTACAATTTCTGAGGAAATAACAAGACATGTCTCCTGTCAAACTTTTTCATTATATATTTGCTATACCTCGAAAAATGAACACACTAATTTTCGTCAAATTCTTATAGAAGATTCTCTAGATCATCCTATGATTAATAACAATCCAAGTGCCCAAAAATTAAGACTGTATTTGACACTGGCATCAGAATCTAAGCAACATTGTGGATATCCAAGCTGATATACATAAGACAAAGAACAAGAAAGAAGTCTGTATCTATATTGATTTACAAGGTGTCTACCTCGCTTTATAATTATTACATCCATAATTAGCAACCACTAAATAATGCAGTTCCCATCCATCCCCAACTGGCCATTAATGACGATGACACAGATCTTCCTATCAAATCCTAATATGAAGATGTGAAGTACATTATCCTCCTTCTCTTAAAAGAGTGAATCTGAGATTCACTATT
>CAIGRP010059214.1:0-13934 GCA_903798385.1 Fraxinus cuspidata | reverse complement strand
AATACGCGAAATCCGTCGTACAAACTTGTTATCCTCGTTCAAGAATGCTCCAGCAGAAAAACAATTGCAATAATTAGAAGTTGGTGATGGTTTTGAAAATACTTATATTCGCCACCTTATTTTTAAATTGTGCTCCTATTTGGTACATATTCTCTCAAAATATGTTCTTTCAAAATTCATTTTTAATCATTCATTCTTCAATAAAATAATATTTTTCATTATATCAATAGTTTTTTCTTACTTTTTAACCACATATTTCTCATCATACCACCATTCAAAATAAATTATTTTCTCAATAATTTCCATCAAACACACCCAGTATTTTATATCTATATATTCAATTTTGTATTCTCCAAGAAGAAGTTATTATCATAATTTTTAATTAAAATTTTTTGTTGATCATTTATTTAATTAATTAAAAGATTACGTGTTCTTTATTTTTAAATTTTGTTGGTGGCATGTAAATACAAAGCATTGCATGATTAACATAATGTTTTTAATTGAGATTTCAATGAATTTTAAAATAATATAAATTTTGATAAATTTTTGTTTGAAATAAATTTTTACATTAAGAATCTCATTAAAATTAATTAAATTTTAAATGAGTTCGTTAGGTGAATTTTAAGCTTAAAATTCATCCAAACATTTTGAAATCATTTTATTAATGAAATTATTATGGAGAATACCTAGATTTAAAAGGATTTCATTAATATCCATTAAAATCTCAGTTGAAGACGTCTAGATTTTAACAATTTTTATTAAAATTTCAATTGAGGACATTTAAATTTAGAAGGATGATCAAAATTCATTCAAATTCAGTTGAGTACATCCCAAAAATTTTGGACTAAAAACTCATTTTTTAAAAATGAATTTTGAATAATGATTTTATTTTTTTGGAGAAATTGTGATAAAAAAAAATAGGAAAAATTGAATATACATGCAAAATATTTTTTTTTAAAAATGTGTAGTTGAAAATAAGTTTGGAAGAAATAAAAGTTTTGTTTTCTTGATTATCAAACGAGGGTTTAATTTAGCATCTGTTTGACAACAATTATTTTGAGAAAATAAAGTTTTAAATAGTAATTTTTTGGAAAAAATATGTCGTTAAAAAGTAAGAAAAAATTTTGAGTTTATGTGCAATATATTTTATTGTGTAAATATATAATTAAAAATGAGTATTAAAATTAAGTAGTTTTGAAATAATAGTTGTAAAAAAAACGAGTTTAAACTAGATGATTTCATATAAAGAATATTAGATTCGTTTGACAGGATTTCTACTTTTACTTTTTACTTTTGTAAAAGAGTTTTTCGAGTTATTTGATAAATAAGAAATTTTTTTATTTTCAAATGTCAAAATTAAGTTCTTATTTGTCTATCATTTTTCAAAAATTCGTTTTATTTAAAATTCATTTTAAACTATGCATTTTTACAATTAATGTATCGCTTTCAAAATACATTTTTCTCTTTGCTTTTTAACCACACATTCTTAATTAAAATAATATTACACGTAAATCAAAAGTTTTTTTTCTTTTTTAATCACACATTCTTCGTAACTCTATTGTTCCAAAATATTTTTCCCAAAAAGAATGGGGCTCAAACACCCCTAAATATTTTACATGTAAATAAAAAAGTATATATATACTTTTTAACCATATATTCTCCAAAAAATCATAATTCTAAATTTATTTTCTCCAAAAAAAAAAATGGACATCAAAATGAGGCTAAATACTAAAGTATCGAGTTATTAGTATAAAATATCCATGTGTATGAAGTTTATTGTACAAAAAGTCTTAATAATACATTTTTTTATTTTTATTTTTTTGCATTTTTACCCACACCTTTCACTGCGAAAATCATCATTTTTCATCAAATTTTTCATTGCACCAAAATTTGCACCATTTTGCACCAAACTAAAATTCATCTACAATCATTACACCAAAACTTACACTAAATGAACATTGTTTAATCATTTTCTTCTCTTTTTTTATTCTTAGTAATTTATTTATTCGAAATATTATTTAATTATTTATTTTAGAAATACATAAATTATTAAATAAATAATTACGTTAAATTAAGGAAAATATTAAATTCATTAATAAATATAGTATTAAAACATAGTACAATTAGTAGAATCACTTCAAAAATGAAAAGTATTAAATCATGTCATTTAAAAATAGTAGTAGAATCACTTCAAAAATGAAAATATTAAATCATGCCATTAAAAAATAGTGTATTGCATTTCGAATTTGAATATTATGATATTATGGAATCGAAATATAATTGCAATTTAATTCTCGAAATTCGTATGTTCTTTTCACAAATGATCGATTAATGTATTTCGAAGTGCAATGTGAGTCTCTTTATCCTTGATTTGTTTATTACTAACAAGGAATTCTTGAAAATGATGATTTTTATCTTCAACCAACTCAACTTCCGGACTTGGTGTTTCTACCCATTCTCGAACTGGTGCATCAACATTACATTCGTCCTCGATAATCATGTTACGCATGATTATACACGCGGTCACGATATCATGTAATACATGTTTTTCCCAAAACTTTGCCGGTTCTTTCATTATTGCAAATATTGGCGGTCCTTCCATTATGTATCGTTTTCTTTAAATAAAACTAGATTGATGTATGTATATGGTTGTTATAATATATTTCGTGTTAACTATAATTTTTTATTCTTATTTTAATTAATTAAGTGATTATTATTTTTAATAATTTAATTTTATTTTAAATGCAAATAATAATAATAATAATAATAATAATAATAATGCAAATAATAATAATACTACTAATAATAATGCAAATCATAATTGTATTAAAAATTATATAACATAAATGACACAAATACTCTCCAACAATTCTTTTGACAAACGAAAAAATGGGGCAAATTGGACTTTGCACCATTTTGGGAAAATGGTGCAAAATTTGATGCCACATTACACTAAATTTTGGTAAAATTTGGTGTTTTGGTGTTGCCATTGGAGATGGCCTAAAATGTCGATTTTTTCCTTGCTCTTTCTCCGTCTGGTCATTTGAAGGCAGTGTCCTTGCAACGGCGTCTAAGATTCCAAAACATAGCAAATCCACCAATAAACCAAACCTCGACCTCTCATTCAACTATCAAAAACCCATCAAGAAGCAATGTCCCAAAATCCAGAATTTCGCACATTCATGATCTCCCGCTCAACAACCAATCAGAAAATCCAAACCCTAGTTTAGGATCTGAATGTAAATGTACCTCCATATATCAACAATAAATTTCAGAAAATCTGAAAGTAATTACAAAAAATTTTAAGTAGGAGAATTAGTGGAACTTGAGGCATGATAGTATGACTTCCGATTAATAATCTCATTAGTGGGAGGCTTATGTTGTGTTTTCATTTTTTTTAATTTTATTTGGGAGTTTGAGGTGTGGTGGATAATCCGAGGTTCTAAATGCAAATGGGCAATTCTTCATAAATCAGATTTGTATGGAGGTCACTGACAACAACCAAGCTGGAAATTGAAGTGTGTACAATTTGTCTATGAGGCTATGTTTGTAATCTATTTCTACAAGTGATTGGAACTTCTGTAACTAAAAATAAGTGTGTGTTTTGTAAGTAGGGGTCTGTTTGTGATTTCATATTCACTTCCTGACTTCTCTCCATTTCTCCCTCATATATGAGATATGAATGAGAGACTTACGGGTACAGTAACCTCAATTGAGATTGTAATGAATTTTAAAAATTCTTCTAAATTTAGAAGTCCTCAATTAATATTTTAATGAATTCTAATTAAATCTATTAAAATCCAGGCGTCCTCGGTTGAGATTTTAATAAAATTCAAAGAGGTCTTTTAAAATTCAGGTATCCTCAATAACTGGTGAATTTATAAAGATTTCATTAATAGAGAGATTTTAAAATATTTGGATGGATTTCAAACTTAAAAATACATATAATCAAATCTTTTGAAATTTCACCATATTTGATGAGATTCTTATGGAATTTGTGGAAATTTAGTTAAATCCACGAAATTCGTGAGAATTTATAATCCTTTAAAATTCATCAAAATTTTAGTTAAGGATACCCCGTAAAATTGGGTTCAAGGACGACCCCCATTTTTGATGGTGGAGAGAGAAGCAGGATTGTTGGAAAATTTGGGGGAGAAGGTAAGGGATTGTTTCTGGATTTTGCCATCTGTAGTGGTGGTGGTCGTGGCGGTTTGTGGTGGTGACGGTTGTTGGGCGGTGATGATAGGTGTTGGTGATTTTTGCTTTGGTTTGCGATTTGGGGTATGGATGGGGGTTGGCCGGTTGAGGGAGAGGGAAGGGGGGGGGGGGGGAGAAAGAAGGTGTTGATTTTCTTTTTTATTTTTATTTTATTTTTGCTTTTTAAATAATTTATTTGCATTTAAAAAATTTGTGAGTGGGGTTACAATTAATTCTTTGAATTTCTTTTTTTTTTTGTTTTATTTAAATATGAGAGAATTATCACACCCCATTTATATAGGTAATCATACAATTATTTGTATAAAAATAAAAATTTGACAATTTGACCTAAGCATACAATTGCATATTATATATTTTAAAAAGGTATAAAATGAAATAAGTTCTTTCATAATAAGGTCACATATATCCTCACCTAATCATATATGATGTTCATATAACATATTAAAAATAAATATTATATAATCAAATTTCAACATATTTACATTGAGGTTACAAAAGTATCACTATGTCGTTTCAAAAGTTAATACATATAGAATACAGAACCCGCAAAAATATAATACAACAGTTTGTAAGGTCAAAACAACAGCCCACAACATAATTCTACAAGTCGTCATTCATGTACATCGAACTTCTAAATCCCATAAGAGTTTCCAGCTAGCCATGTCCTCTATAAAGTTCCATGCTCATTGCAAGAACTATATAAGCTAATACCTAATAGTAAAAATCATGCATGCTATGAGTATAAGTGATATGAATATATATCGTCGTGTCATTTTTTTAAAACATCATGCTAAAATATATCATATTCAAATATTCGTCAAAGTTAATTCGAAATAGTTTCATTTTAAATCTTTTCATTTCATTGGACTCTTGACTCACCTATTAAGTACCGAAAGAGCTCTCCGCAATATAAATATGAATAATCCAATGGTCAGTATGATATCAACATAATCAAGTGGACCATCCTATTATGAGCAATAAAAGTACATTCCCTAACTGCCTTTATGATCACCCAAGAAGTATCCCATCTGCGGTGTCAATAATTATAATATTACAAATGCACAGTCAGGTGGTCCACCATCTCGTAATCATCAAAGGCACATTCCCTATTTTACCTTGTGATCACCTCGGAAGTCTCACCATCGATGCCAAAACATATCACATAAACATATCTTACATACCTTGATGCCCTAATAGTGGTCGATAAAACATTTTATAATGTAAATTTGTTTTTCCAATCATATTGTGTATGCTAGATTTTTTGAACAATGGATATATGTCGTGCATACACGTGCAAATGCTAGTGAATTGCATGCTCAATCATTGTAACCATCATATGATATGCCATGATTTCCTTATCGAAGTCATATAAATGTTACAACAATACTCAATCAAGAATATTTCACGAATACTATGTTCTTACATCGTATTTGTAAATGAGTTTTTACTTACATTTTTTTTGCCTTTGTGCGTGATCTTTCTACTGGGTGTAGGTCAAGTCCCTTTTTCACCTAATGTTGGAAGACGACTTGTTTTACCGTCTAATACTAAACACACTCCTCAATTTAATAACTCTCTCTCTCTCTCACACACACACACACACAAAACTCCTTATTATGAACATTAATGCCAAAATAGTTTAGATAATGTTATTACTTCAAGTTACCGATTGTATTCCAAAATAATCCCATAAATTCCATTATTTTTCTAGTCAAGTTATGAATGTCAACGTCATCTAATTATCTTTAACAACCTAACACTTATTAAAATTAAATTTTTGAGCCTTAGAGATGATTAGTGCACATGTAAAGGTTGAAAGTATGCAAACTATCATATTGAACAGAATCTGTTTTTGAATTTTAGTTGCTGTTATGTCTCATTTCATCCATCTTTTCACACCCTTAATCAAATTCATTTATTCCCAAATTTTTACCACACTTATATAACATATATACAAAGGTAACCATGTCATGAATTCATCACAAGTATAGGTTTTTCAGCCTCAAGTTAAGTCCTTTTTACAGGACATCGAATCAGTCAAATTGCTTTAACTGCCTTTGGCTTTTATTGCATCATCGTGCCATAAATCAAGTTCAAACCTATCAAAACTTGTTTCCATACTTATAAATATGGTACAAGAACATTCAAGGTGATACATATAAGTTCCCTTTAAATTATTATTAGAACACAAAGGTTAATTCCTCAAAATCCTACAACCATCAAATTTGTGTCCATGTTGAGTTCATTCAAGTTCTTGTCCATGTTGAGTTCATTCAAGTTCTTGTAATCACTTACCCTTCTTTTTGGCAGAAAATCACCAACACCCCCAACATGATATAAAGTAAGTCCACAGGTTCAAGACGTTATAAAACCCTCAAAAATAATAGAGACAAACCTCAAATAGTGAAATAACTCAGCTGCCACAGAATTTCCAATTCCATCTTTTTGTTTTCCACTTCTCTTTTGTTCTTTTGCTTTCTTTTTCAATTGGAATCAATTGGGTATAAGTTGAAGGAGTTAATCTTTTATTTAGGAGGTAAAGAAGAGGTCTTTATGGGGTTGGAATCGTGATCAATGCTTAGGAGTGTATATTGGCTACTAAAAAGATAAGTAGCCCAAGCTTGAGGTGGTTTTGTAGTAAAAATCTGATTTTCACACTTACCCGTCTAGGTCCGAATCTAGTGTTTTGACATATTTAAATGTGTGTAAAACCTAATTCAATTGCCATATGAAATTTATGGAGTTATTTCCTTAACCGTTCATTCGATTCCTCATCTGATTGGCGCTCGATTCTCGACCAATTTCAACAATTTGCACATTCATATTTATAACGTCACATGAACCTTATATTATTGTATTGTGATCATGTCACTTCATACATCATGTCCCATATATGGTAAAAACTTAATTAGGGTTTATGGTAACCATAATTAACCTAAAATTCTAATATAGCTCAATGTAAGATTCACCACCTAAGTCGGGGGTTGAAAACTAACACCAATAGAAATCTTAAAATCTCGATGATCAAATACATCATAAGAGAAAATAATTTCGAACTAGTGATACAAGTAAGGATGTCAATGTGGCTCACTGGCTCGGGTGTCTTGTGGTTCGACCACCCCCATTTTAGGGCATTGGCCCAAGCTTGAGCCGGCCCATGTGGGCCTGCCCGTGACGAGCCGAGCCTAAAAAATTGTAATTTGCAAAATCTAAAAAAAAAAAAAAAGCATGCAAGTGTAATTTCAGACATCTAAAATTACAGTTAGGCAGCTAAAATTACAGTTGCCTGCAACCATACTGTTTATATTTTTTTTAAAAAAAATCGAGCCGACTCGGCTCGGTAAGACCCAAGTTGAAAGATCGGGTCAAGCTTAAATTTTTATGTTGAACTTTTGTTGGGCTCGACTCGAGCAAAAAAAAGCCCGAACCAATTTTTCTTGACTTGAGCTCAAGTTTTGAGATTCGGCTCTCTGCTCGACTCATTGACCCCCTAGATGCAAGTACAATGACAATGTAAATAACAAGTAGTATATGATTATATTGGCCAAGTGTGTAAAGTGAAATTTAGAGTATTATAGTATGGTCGTCCTTTTCATAAATTTTTATTGATAAATTGGTTCGAAACGATGATTTTCACACTGAAAAATGTAAATATGGGTGAAAATGCAAAAAAATAAAATAAAATACGGTAAATATGTTTTGAACAATGAACATTAAATGCATGGACGCCCCCGTGGTATAGCTCAGTGGTGTAAAAGATAGGAGTGAGGTAGTTTCTGTTGAGTTGGCAACCGCAATGTGAGGATTCGATTTCTACCTCTTACAAGGTATGAAATTGAACTCTTTATGGGTACCAATATGACAGCTCTTGTACCCTGGTCTGTTGAAGTACATCCTGTGATTTAACTTCTCCGTAATGCTCTAGAAGCGGGATGAGGGATCTAAAGGTTGGGTTTAACCTTTTTTTTTTTTTTAATGCAAGGACGTGCTAATAACCTATGGATTATTCTTAGAACACTTGATATCATATTTGTAATAAATTACTTTCCATTGACAAAATCCGAGCTGAGATTTTTGTAATAAATTCATCCTTCCCAAAATTCAAGGCTAAATTGGGACAATAGCATCATGTGTAGGTTACAGTATACGAGGGGACCTATAAATCATCAAAACAGTGGAGAAATGCAAGCGCGATTTGTCTAGTCCCCTCACTGTAGTCTTGGCGCCATCACACTGATTCCAGAAAAGATTAAATTTTTCAATTTGTCATCTGATTATTCTAGATGATTTGCGAATTAATTCATGTTTTATGGGTCAACTCAGATACTTGTTTGATGTTATTGAATTGTAAGTAGTGATTAATGTTGATCGTCAATTTTGAAGTGGATTGTTTATGATTTTGGTTGATTTTATTTATGACTTTGGTTTTTTGCAACTTTATGGGTTATGAACTCATGATTGTTGAGCAGAGAATTTTGCATTTTTATATTGTTGGGACTGGTTGGGAGGGTGTAAATTATAGATAATTTTGCGTACTTGTTATCTGTGTCATTATATTTGGAATTCTCATATTACTAATTTCTTGTTTGGTGTAATGGATTTTTGTATTTTTTTTATTTTTATGATACAATCAGGATTATATATATATATATATATATATATAATTTGTATCTTTTTTTCCTCATCAAAGAAATGACACCCTTTTTGCCCATATATTATTAGATTTTAATTGGTCGATCTGAAGTTCTGCTACTATGTTACTTTTGAACTTCTGTTAGGTTTTTTGTTTGACAGTTTGAATTTTATTTTGTTTGTGCTCTGAAAATCAAAGTGGGTTCTTCTGTTTGTTGTTTTTTATGTCTGTTTTAACTAGTTTTAGTTTCACTTCTTGCTCCGTTGTTTGACTATTTGGAACTTATTTCTCCTCCTTTCTTTTACCAATTTTTTATGGGGTTGTTTTTCTTCTTCTGCAGATGATAAGTGGTTGTCCATAATTTTATTTTTCCATTGTTATGTTAGATTGATTCATAGTAGTTATAGAATTAGTCTCATTTTGTACCACTTATTTAGATTTAGATTTAGGTGCTTGTTCCTTGTAATTGATACTGCAAATCTTGTTAAAGAACTGATTCTGTATTTTTAATGCTTTTGTTGTATCTGCACTATGATAGCTTAAGTTTCAAGCATTTTTTAATTCTGCCATCTTTTTTCTGGCAAATTAGTTGTGCGTGAAAAAAGGCAGTGTTGACATTGATCTATATTGGAAAGATGGCTTCTTTATACTTGCATTTTAATGATAACTAATTGCATGATACAACTTTTCATGACATTCTGGTAATACGAGGTAACTTGGAAGCAGTGTATAATAAATGTTTATTTGACCATGTATCGATTTTGACAGTAAAAAAAAAAAAAAAACTATTGACTTTAATGTATATTCCCTGAATAACTAAAATTAGATTTCTTATGCTTGACAGTTGCTGTTTTTTGCATTAAATTGTTTACGATATTGCTTCAGCATATATGCTACTGTTGAGTTACCCAATTGGGTTTACAATGAAACCTAGAAATAAATACAAAAGGGTGGAATTTGCAGTGCTAATTGGTTCTTGCTATTCCATTTCATTTGATTAATGCTTTCAAATTTCATTTACAGGCGTAGTTTTTGTCGACAGCTTATAGATTAAGCATTCCCATTGCTGATTCCGAAGAAAATAATGCATTATTTCCAATTTTTATTTTGTCAATGATTGCCTTGCCTTTAGTGCCTTGTACAATTCTGAAGTTATTCCGCGCTGCCTCAAAGAAAACAAAATGCATCAACTGCGAGTGTTCTGATTGCTCCAGATCAGGGAAATACCGTAAATCAGTTTTCAAACGGGTCCTTTACCTTTTGCTCACTTAACACACTCTTTTATTTACTGTGTGGTATAGCTATATTACAATTTTAGTTCCAAATTTATTTTTGTAGATTACGAGTGTCTCAACGCGTGGAAACTTGTCTCTTGTGCTGCTGTGGATTATCATGGCTATTCTTGTTTATTACATAAAGCACATGAATAGTGAGGTACGCACTAACCAATTCTATTCATGTTAACATATGTAAACCTGTTTTTTCTGAACTTGCTCCAAAACATTCGGTCATGTTTGTCATGTAATCTATTATGTGCTTGTATTTTCTTCAATTATGGGACAATGAATTTGTTTGACGGTAGTACTTTTTTGATTTTCTCAGATTCAAGTTTTTGAGCTGTTCAACATCCTTGGATTAGAACCTGGAGCTTCAGATTCCGAAATTAAGAAGGCGTAAGACTTTCTATACAATACCATCCTGATAAGAATCCAGACCTAGGTTCATCTTATTATTAAGTTCTGATATGATATTTTAACTTCAAATGATGTAATATAGAAACCTCGTTCTACCTGACAGTAAGTTGCCCTTAATTATGATTATTTTGGAATTTCAGCTGTTCATAAATACTTTGTCGAGTCCATATCCAAACCTTACCAGGCTCTGACAGATACAGTTTCCCGTGAGAATTATGAAAATTATGGTCATCCTGATGGTAGACAGGTATAATATCAGTAGGCAGAAAATGTTTTCTTCTACATCTGGATCAAAGTTGAATGAAAAGCAAAACCTGACATTATGATTTCTTGATGTAGGGGTTCCAAATGGGAATTGCTCTTCCACAGTTTCTTCTTAATATTGATGGCGCCTCAGGTGGGGTATTGTTAATTTGGATTGTTGGGGTCTGTATACTGTTGCCACTGGTGGCAGCGGTTGTATATCTATCTAGATCTTCAATATATTCTGGAAATTATGTCAAGAATGATACACTGGGTGCCTATTTCCATTTAATGAAACCTTCCTTGGCCCCAAGGTATGCATTACTTGCTACATGTGTTATCATTGTCGTTTCTACCTAACACTTACATTAATAGGATAATGCATGGTTTAAATGCAGATATATCTGATCATTTTTCACTTACCTATTAAATCTTTAAGTTATTGTCACTTTCTAGTTATTCACTAACCAGAAAAACTTGGTGAATTTAAATTAGAGATATTTAGTTTATTTTTTAATTTTTTTGTGTTTTATTAAAATAGTCATGTGCTAATAGAAACTGAAAAATAGTTTTCTTATTCTATGCTGACTATGGTCATGTTCTAATTTGAGTAGAGGTGAAGTTACTCACAGTAATGTTAGCATTCTGTTCACATAGATCCATATCATTGCAACATCGAGAAAAAATGACTTTTTGAGAACTTTTATGAGTTTCCCGTTTCTGGTGAAACTTAATATTGTTGTGGTGATTTTGTTGTGTCGTACCACCGCATATATTTTATTTACATGTATTGTGCCATGATGCCTTTGATTGCAGCAAAGTTATAGAAGTCTTCATTAAGGCTGCTGAATTTGTAGAGATTCCTGTTAGAAGATCTGATGATGAACCCCTACAGAAACTCTTTATGGCAGTAAGAAGTGAGTTGAACTTGGACCTTAAAAACATTAAAAAGGAGAAGGCGAAGTTTTGGATGCAGCACCCTGCACTTGTTAAGGTAAACTTAAGAAAGTGAACTGCATAGGTGGAGCTATTGGTTCTGGCTGTTGCATTTAAAACCTGAATTCTTTACTTATTATGTGTTGTTCCAATCATACTTGTCTCCTCTGTATTCCTCAGACAGAATTGTTGATCCAAGCACATTTAACTCATGAAACAGGGAATTTATCACCGGATTTGGAGCATGACTGCAAGCGTGTGCTGGAACTCGCTCCTCGCCTTCTTGAAGAGCTAATTAAGGTATGTATTTTCAATATGCGTATACATAGCCATGTGAACGCAAAAAGCTAATTTGGAACCTTTCTAATATCAAATTCTATATGGTAATGTTGTTTGTCTACACTTCTGAAGTTCATTCCTATACTGCTAGATAACTTGAGATTAAATTTGGGGACATACCCAGCTGTCATAGTTTGTGTATATATTTTTAGCCATTAATAAAATGTCTCCTTTTTCTTCATCTGATTCGTAATCTAAGCACATGGAGAACTGTAATTCTTTGGAAAGAAGAGTTGTCTTCTTATGGACATTCTAATTCTTTGATTCTAGGCCCATTTGGAAATAAAAGTTACCATCTTATAAATGTATTGATTTTCTATTGCATCCAACTCAGCCGATCTTAGTTGCAAATAATATTGGCTATACTCCCTTGGGTCTTTGCCCAAATAATCATGTATGTCAACAGTCATCTTGACTGGTTCTATATTTCAGTAAAGGTTTTGCCGTTTACTTTACATATCCTTTATTCTCAATGTTCATAGAAAAATATTAAGCACCTCTGACTTCTTGTCTTGTCAAAGAATGATATCAAAAATGGGTAACAGAGAATTAAGTTACAGGAGGATGGAGAGATGGACAAATATTTCTGAATACCAAATGCTAAAATTTATTTTGAACCGAAATTTTGATTTCCATATGCTAGCTTGCCTGTTTGAGAAAAGGTGAAAAATTGTGAAATATGAATACCTCTTGCCATTGATACTCGAGTTGTGAGGCATAGCATAAATTTTTACTTTTCAGAACATGAATCTACACATTATGTCAAGTCTTTTCTATCATTTGATGTGGCATTGAACCTGCCTCATACTTTGATGAATTCTTTGCTTACCATGATCAGATGGAACTTATTCCCTGTTCTAATAAGGGGCATGGCTGGTTTAGGCCTGTAATAGGAGTTGCTGAACTTTCACAAAGTATTGTTCAGGTATTGTTCAAGGACATTTTGCAATTTTTTTTTTCATCTTCGGTAATAGAAAACTAAACTTATTCCATCTAATGAGAATTCTTTATTGGGCAAAAGACTTGGCTCTTTTGTGGAAGAGATTTTTTCAAAAAACGATTTTTTTTTTAAGTGATTTTTTTTGGAGAATGTGGTTAAAAAAGTAGGAAAAAATTATGAGGAAACATGGAAAATATATATATATATATATTTTTTGGAAAAAATTAATGTTGTTGCACCTAACGAGAATATTACCTTATATAGTCCTGATATTTAATTAATCATGAATGTTAATTTACACATACAATGGACTGTGGTGCAGGCTGTTCCTCTCAGTGCAAGGAAGTCTGAGAGCATTGCTCCATTTTTCAGCTTCCACATTTTAATGATGATATTGTCAAAAAGTCAACATGCAAGGTGAGATATCTTCTCTTCATTTATGATAATTTTCTCCATGTAAGAGCTATATCAATTAGTTGTCTTAGCCAGAGAATTGGAAGTCTAGACGGAAAAATTAAAGAAAAGGCCTGACTATGAGAAACCTGCAACTTAGCTTATGAAGTCTAGATAGTGGTTTAAAAACAATTTGGAAATTCAGAAGATTGCCATATCACATCATCAGCAATGATTTGAAAAGCATACCTTGGTTTGACATTAGAGCAGATTTTGTGTATATATATTTTTTTGGGAAAGAGGTAATGCTATCCTCGAATTTCATTTTCAAGAAAAAGGTGCAATGAAGCTGAGTTGAATCATTTATGTTTCTAAATTGTTGAATATTTTCTAGAACTTATATTGATAAGGTGATAATATAATGGTAGTTTGGCTTCTCCGGTAAATTAGTACCGTGGTATTTTATTAAAGCAGTTCAACTTAACAACCAAGTTTGGTTGAATGTTTGGATTAATTGGATCCCCCCCCCCCCCCCCCC
>CAIGRP010059202.1:0-41490 GCA_903798385.1 Fraxinus cuspidata | reverse complement strand
AAATGAATTGATACAAACTTTGGTAAGAGAGGTGAGAAGTGCAATTATCACAAAAGCGAAACATGCAAAATATTTTTTTTATCATACTTGATTGTACTCCAGATACGAGTCATGAGGAGCAAATGTCTCTAATAATACGATGCGTGGACGATTCAATAGATTCGTCGATGGTACAAGAATATTGGATTGAATTTTTGAAGGTGGAGCAGAAGACATAGAGGTGTACAAAAAAGGTTACTTGTATGTCCTTTAAAGTGATACAATGCATCTATACAATGTTATCTTCCTCTTTTTCTTCTTCCAAACGATGAAATTTTTTTAAAGATACGCTTGAAGTTTGAGTTCTTGCTTTGGTATATGTTGTTGCATGCTATCAATATTGTGAGTAAATTTTTTTAAGCTAAAAACATGGATATTGATGAAGTCATCAAACTTTTAGAAGCACTTATTTTGTTTCTCGAATATTATAGAGAATATGAATTTGATAGTGCCATGGATGAAGCTAAACAAATGTCAAGTGAAATTGGAATTGAAGCTATTTTCTGAGAGAAACATAGCATCCAAAGAAAGATGTAGTTCGATGAAAGTGGCAATGAAGAGGTAACACAATCAGTTGAAGAATCTTTTAGAGCTGATTATTTTCTCTTTATAATTAATCAAGCTCGATCTTCACTTCAAACTTGTTTTGAACAATTTAAACATTATGAAGAGGCATTTGGATTTTTATTTAATTTGGAGAGATTAAAGAGTATGCAGGTTGAAGATTTGTTCAAATATTGTAAGAATCTTGAGCAGTATTTGAACCAAAATGGACATTCAGATATTAATGGTGATGACTTATGTACGGAGTTAACATTCTTAAAGTGCTATTACCTAAAGAAACAAAAAGAGCAATTGATGTGCTAAATTACTTGAAGTTGAAGAAAATGAATGGTTGTTTTCTGATTGCTTGCATTGCTTACAAGATTTTTCTCACTATACCAGTTAGAGTTGCATCAGTAAAAAGAAGTTTCTCTAAGTTGAAATTAATCAAGACTTATCTCCAATTGACTATGTCACGGTAAAAATTGAATGAATTAACCACGTTATCCATTGAAAAAGAAATGGTTGAACAACTCTATTATACAAAATTAATTGATATTTTTGTCTAAAAAACTGCAAGACAAGTTGTATTTAAGTAATCGTTTAGAACATTTTCGTATTGTTATTTGATTGTAATATAAATTGTTCGAATATTTTATTTTTATTTGTTGCATCATTGTTGATTTTAAGTTAACAAATTTAGTTCCGTAAAACTCTTATAAATGAAAAAAATGGATTGTTTGCTATGATTTAAGAATCCAAGTTTTGAAGTTCGCCCAAGCCTAGCGAAACACATGTACGGCACTGAGCACAACTGTACAATTTTTAGGCATTTGACTTGCATACTAATGTCCCAATGCCTCGAGTAAAAATAATCATTATTCTACTATCCTAGAAAATAAACACGATATTAGCATATTTTTAATAAATTTGGTGTTAGTTATATGAATTTTGTTAGATCGTAAAATTTAAAGTCACTAAATCCTTAACAACCACATAGACCAAATATAGTTTCACTTAGTGATACTATTGGAAAGTTCCAAAGGGAAAAAGAATCTCGTAGGCGAACTTCACTGACTATAAAATCACCAGCCGGAGAAGGGACTTGTCCTCGAGGCACAGTTGTTATGTAACATGCTTATTCAAACATTTTATAAAATCAAAATGATAGATAAAATCAAGGGCATTACTTAAATGCAATTTCGGTACTTGCAAAAAAATGTGATCCCAACCACAAGACTAAGAATGGTGATAAGTGTAGTTTATACACTTAATCGGGACCTAAAATAGCGATATTTGATAGTTCTTTTGATAAAATTATTATAAATTGTTGTATTTTATGTTTAATATGTAAAATTCTATGAATGAAAAAAGAATTGAAGGAAAGAAGTAAGAGGTGATGAAAAATGGTAAAATCCAAAGTACGAGACTAAATTGGCATTGGTTGCACAATTAAGTGGACTCAAGGATTGAATTGCAATTGGGGTTAATAATCCAAATGGTCACAAAAACTTTCCAAGAAGTTTTCACATGGTCGCTGAACTTTAATAATCACCCAAATTATCACTGAACTTTGCAAAAGGTTTACACGGGATCACTGAGCTTTAAAAATCATTTCATTCATCACTAAACTTTGTAAAATATTTCCACATGGTCACTAAACTTTGCAAAAAGTTTTCCAGGGGATCACCAGGAAACATTTTGCAGAGTTTAGTGATGAATGTGATGATTTTTAAAGTTCAGTGACCCGTGGAAACTCTTTGCAAAGTTCAGTGACTCCGTGTAAATCTTTTGCAAAGTTCAATGATAACTTGAGTGATTTTTAAAGTTCAGTGACCATTTGAGTTATTAACCCAATTGCATTATATTAAAAGAATTGAGGACTTAGAGAAATAATTTATTAATGAGCCACAAATTAGGGGCTGAAATTGAAGGGAAATATATATACAAGAACTGGGCAACTTTGGAGAAAAAAACTGGGGGCAGCTGCTGAAATATATTATATATCGACACGGATTGCAGTTGCAAGGAGAATACACACACACACAGACACACACACATAGAAAACAAAAGTAGAAAGAAAGAAGGAGACATGCATATAGAAGGAAGAAAAAGCAAAGATGGAGAATTAATCACGTTTCATCAATTTTTGGTGATATCGTTCCACTTTTGCGTGTTTAATTTTGACATTATGCTAGGCTAAATTTTTACATTTCTAAAATATAGATGAATTCTTGTTTTGAATTTTTTTAATATTAATTAAGTAATTTGAGGGTAGTATGTTTATATTCTTGGATGTTTATTATTGTTTTCACCGACTTTTCCATTAATTAGATACTAATTGAAATGATTTATTAGAATATATTATTATTGAGACATATAATAGGTTTTTAATTGAAAAATAATAAGATTGTAAAGTCCGATAGAGGATAAAGGTATACATTTATGCTTTACGTGATTTTTATAGGTGTTCTAGATCGTTTAATACATTTATCATGTTAGGAAGGTCACATGAGGGGAATATATTTGATAACTATTGAGAGATGTTTTTAATTACATTGTGAACATTGACCAACAAGAATGACTACAAATTGTTACTTTAATTGTTGTACTAAAAATGAATTAACAAAGGGGATTCGACATCTTAACAATATTTTCGCATATTTTTTTAAAAAATGTGAGTTAAATTTCTTTCTAATTTAATCGATAATTTAGATTTTAGTATAGAAAACTCAAAACCTATTTACTATTCGATTAAAGTTGCTATTAACTTGAACTCGATTGAATAATTAGTGCTCGTGGGTTCGATACTCTATACATTACTATATTATTTGTTCACGATCTTGTTCACTTACGAGAAAGTAAACAATCAATTTTTTGACGTCGTTGTTGTGGACTATTGTATCTAATTAGTTTTAATTAATTTTAACTTTAATTTGAATTTTTATTGCTTATTTATTTAGTTTCATTTATTAAAAAAAATATTACAGTGTTTTATATTTTTTTTCCTTTTTCAGAACTTTGTATACAAAATTCGAGACACCGTGATCCTAGGTTGATGAGAGAGTATATGGTTCCATTGGTCATGGAAAGTCAATCCAGTATTGTGTATCTGGGATTTAGTTTAGGATGGATGTGATCAATATGTTCCAGAATGCACTACAATTCTTTGGGAGGGCTACTGAAAATCCTAATGCTCATATCTCAAGATTTCTGGACATGTGTGCAACAATAGAATATCCAGGGATTTCAAGTGAAGCAATTTGAATGAGACTTTTTCCTTACACTTTGAGAGATTCAGCTACGAATGGTTGGATACTTTTCTTCTTCACAGCATCATCAGCTAGAATAGGTTGAGCCAGAAATTGCTAAACAAATATTTTTCACCTAAAAGGATTGCCAAGTTGAGGGATGAAATCATTACATTCTCTCAGCTTGACTCGGAGTGTTAATATGAGGCTTGGGAAAGGTACAAGGGGTTGCTTCATCAATCTCCACAGCATGGGTTGCAAAATGGCTCCAAGTTCAATATTTCTACATTGGGATAAATTCACAAGCAGGGCTAATGTTGACTCTGCATGCGATAGATCTATTACAAAGAGGACAACGGTTCAAGTCTATGAGATCATGGAGGATTTGGCATTCACTAGTGCATTGTGGCCAACAGAAAGAACAAATGTACAGAAAGTAGTTGGGATATTTGAGGTGGATCCATTGACAACAATATCAACACAGCTGGCAGCTTTAGATCAGAAAGTGGAACGGATGAGTGCAATTCAAACAACCAGACCGAGATGCAGGCATTGTGGAGAGAACCATGAGAGCGTAGATTGTAATGTGGGTAGTCCGTTTGTCCAATCAGTGGAAGATGTTAACTACACACAAAACTTCCAGAGGCAGCAAAATAATCCCTATTCCAACACATACAATCCTGGTTGGAGAAATCATCCCAACTTCTCATAGAGCAATAATCAGGGAGCTCAGACCGCACTACTGCAGACTATGCCGCCAGGTTTTCAGCAAACTGAAAATAAATTTTCATTAGAATATCTTGTTACTAAATTGGAGAAAATCTCTACACAACACATACAAAGAACATATAAGGCTTTGCAAGTTCAGGGAGCTACCATCAAGAATTTGAAAAATCAGACGGGACAAATAGCTAAGACACTCTCAGAACGACAGTCATCAGCACTGCAAAGCGACATTGAGACAATTCTCAAATAACAAGTAATTGCAGTAAAAATTTTACAAAGTGAGGAGATTGAAGCAATCACTACATGCAACGGGGTTCAACTTTCAGAAATCATAGTTGAGAGATAGGTGGCAATGAATAAAAAGGTGCCTTCCATGGACAAGGAGCAAGGAGAAATCTAAGCAGAATATAGAATCAGAGAAGGAAAAATTATCAGAGGATCCAAAGGTTAAGATAACCTCTCCCACCAGAGAATATGCTTCACAAATACCTTTCCCATAGAGATTGCAAAAGAGGAATTTGGAAGAACAGTTTGCAAAGTTCTTGGACATCTTCAGGAAGCTTCATGTCAACATTTCACTGATTGAAGCTATATCTTAAATATCTAACTATGTAAAATTTCTGAAGGGGAACCTATCCAAAAAGAGAAAGTTTATATATTTTGGTACCATCAAGTTAAATGAGAAGTGTAATGCTATCTTGCATAACAAATTACCTCATCAACTAAAAGATTCAGGGAGTCTCAAAATACATTGCTCAATAGGAAGTGATTCGAATTTTAATTGTTTATGTAACTTAGGAGCAAGTATAAACCTAATGCCTTTTTTTGTCTACTAATACATAGGTTTTGAAGAGCTGAAGGACACATCAACCTTCCTTCAATTGGTGGACAGATCGATCAGATACCCTTGAGGAGTGATTAAGAATGTGCTCATTAAAGAGGGAAATTCATATTCTCGTTTGATTTTGTTGTCCTAGATATAGAGGAGCCACGTGATGCAACATTACTTATCTTAGGCAGATATTTCCTATCAACAAACCGAGCTATCATGGACTTTGAAAGTGGTGAACTGACATTGAGAGTGGATGACAAACAAGAAAAAATCAAGATCTACACTACTATCGAGGAAGAGATTAGTAAAAAGGCTAAGGAAGAGTGCAATTATATTGCTTAAAAGGTACAACAATGCTCAAATGAGACAAAGTCTAAAATTTTAGGGAGCCATGGACAAGATGAGAATAGAGTGTTCAAGGTTTGGAGGGCAAAAAGAGAATGCAAGGATGGAAATCGCAAGGAGTATAAGGTTGCAAGATTCCAGCATGAGACACTACGATCAATTTATCCATATAGTCTAGTTAAAGACTATAAATTAAGAGCTTACAGGGATACAATCTAATTTTTTAACTATTTTATTTATTCTCCTTTCTGTACCGCATTGCATATAGATTTATTTTGATTATTAGTTTGTATTAGATTTAGGCACATTTCAATTTATAGGGTATCACCATCCTGTCATGTTAACCCTTAGGTCATTGAATTTATTGTTGGTTATTTCGATTGTTTGGGCTAAGTAACACATGTTTTAGGTTATTTGATTTTTAATGTTTAATTTGATCGCTATATGAAGAAACATGATGTCGTGGAATACTCAAACCAACATAAATCAAGGGAAAAGTATGATGAAGAAAATTGTCTAGCCGTCACACATAGTGCCTCACACCTTTAGTAGGAAAATTCAGGGAGTACCTTTTTCATTTTCTTCCTCGTCCCCTTTATTCTTACTTATGCTTTAGGATATTGAGGACAATGTCGGTTTCAAGTTTGAGAATGAAAAAAAAAACTTTGATTTTTTATTTTTTCGTATATTTTTTAGTGTTTGTGTGTTTGTTTTTGCTTTAGTGTATATAAAAAAATACAAAAAAAAAAAAAAATCTTATTTTAGGCTGTCTACTTGCTTGGGTTAGATAGTCTAGTCGGCAATGATGATTAAATTTGAGATTTGGTGTTGATTTATGAATTGTGGATAGAATGCATGCTAGAGGTGGGCTCGACTCAGCTCGTATACGCACGAGCTGGACTCGTGCTCGTCACGAGTCGAGCTTCTGTTCGGTTCGTTACCCATAGGTCAAGCTCGGCTCGACCCGTAAACTTGTGGCTCGTGGGCCGAGCCGAGCTTGGCTCTCGAGCTCGTCTTTTTTTTTTTTATATAAGATAAACTTTTTTAAAAAAAAAAGAAAAAGATAAACCATCCTCCTTTATTCGGGTTTGGGATTGGTTACTTCAATTTCGAGTAGACAGAGTTGAAAATTGTACATGAAAAACTTGTTATGTGTATAATTTTTTTAAAAAATTAAAAATGTATTATAAAATAACAAATTTTGATTAATATGGTTAAATTAAATATCATTTACTTGACGACGTATAATTTTGGCATATTTATCTTGTAGTTGAAAACGATCGTCTTGCTAGTTTTTCACGCACATTAATGCTTTCAAAATATCTTTTTTTTTTTCAGTCAGCTCCTGACCTCGAACAGAAACATCTTACCTGCACCAAAAGCAGACACCAAAGCTACAGTGCTAACCGGAGGTGTCAGTAGGTCTTTTGCCATCGTAGAAACCATATGCCATCGTCGTTCATACTTTCGTCAAAATTCAATTACTTTTTCTGAACTTTTCTTAATTGTTTTGTTATTAGACATATTATGATTAAAGTAATCAATTAATTTAGCATGCAATGCATTTGGATTTGCGTCCGATGTTTGATTACATGAGGCGGACAAACTACTACTAGAGCAACCACATGCATTTGCATCATATCTATATAAGTTAATGCCTTCAAATAAAGTTAATACTTCAGCGTCATCTTCTGGTCAATGGGAGGACGAGGTGCATAAAGTACCTGATTAATATTTGTACTCTTTCGTTTTGCATATAATTCATACCTTTCACATAAAGTTTATTCTAAATTTCTATAAGTGATTGGTGTATTAAAAGTTAAAACTCTTGAAATCTGATCAATTACAAATTTAGTACCCAATAAATTATATCGGGGTTACATGATGCATGCTTACGGAAATAACATAGACAAGTATTTTCAATATTTTTTAAATTTTAATTCCATGGAATATATACTTGCACTAAAATCGGGATTATTTTTATATCTATGAAAACCCCTAGTAATTATATAAAGACGTTCAAGTACAATACAACTAGTGAGATGGTAAACTCCACACAAAACATTTGTAGAATCATAAAAACTTGTCAATTTTTTTTTTTAATTTTAAAAGCTAAAATCCAATCGGATTCAATCAAAATAATATCATCTTCATTTCTAATATGTTTATTGTTATAAAATTCAGTTATTAAATATTCAAAACATTTGCATGATTTTTAACAATAAGTAAGTGAAATTCCATCTATGCCCTACGTCACTAATAAATCTTTTCGTATTCGTCACCCTAAATTTGGCACAAAATTCCTCAAATGCTTATATTCTACTAAATGAAATCGTGATATACACTTGTACATCCCTAATTTTTTAAATTTCATTTTTAATATATTTCAAACCGTCATGCACTATTAAATTAAAAATATGGCATACAAGTCGAATATGAAACAAATAACCACTGACATCGGGCTGCAGTACTCTGCACAATTTTTCGATAACTACCTTATTAAAACTAGCGTTGTCGAATGTAAATGAGCTAATTTTACTCTTGCAACGATATTCTCTAATAATGTTCATTATAACGTTATATATGTTGTTAGCGTTATGAGGGAACTCAATAATTTTTTTTTTATACATACACCAAAGTGGGTCTATGTAGTGTGTTATATAACAACTTTTATTAATTCCTTATCATATATCTGAAGTTAAAGATATATCAATCCCATATTTTTCTAAATCGACAATCAATAGTTTCTTTGTATGAAAGAAATATTCAATTGTATCTGAACGAAAAGTATTTCGACTTACCCCAATGTACTCAATGTACCTCGGTTGAAGATATTCTTTCACGTACGAGACGAAATGTTGGTTGTCTGCTATTACTAGAGGAAACTCAGCAGCAGGAACGAACTTTACATTCTCGTTCGAGCTTTCACCTCCGAATACATCCACGTAGAAAGTAGCGTAGTAGTAGAACTAATGCTTGGACTACAAAATTGCAGCTCCACTTTACCAGCGGGAAGAAACCCGTGTTTGGCCGCATATGCTTTGTAGTAACGGTTGAGGTGGGTGGCTCCAATATCTTTTTGCCATGCCAATCGTTGTTGACAGTATTCACATACTGCTTTAGATTCTACAACTCCATCGACCACATGACTTGTTTGAATCAATTCAACATTTTACCTGTTTTTTCCCATTTCGCTTCCTTCTTGCATCGAAAATATCTAATTCATGTTCATCCTCTCATTCTGCCTCAAAAATATCAATATCATCCAAATCAATTAGATTATTACTTCCATGAGTATCAAGATTATAGAGTAGAGAGTGAGAGTTGTGTTAAAAAAAGTGAATGGAATGGAAATTTATAGGAAAAAGAAGGGAAAAAAAATTTAAATTCAGTTATAGTTTCGGTTATTGAAAGAAAAAGGAATTACGATCCCATGAGCCTAGCTTGTGGGCCTGGCTTGTGTGGGGGCGAGTCGAGCGGGCTAGGCTCGGGCTCGTCATTCGCTTACGAGCCGACGAGCCAGTCGGTCCATTTGCCACCTCTAATGCATGCTAGACTAATTAAGACTTAGCCTTGTAAAACTTCTTAATATTATACGTGGACTAGATTTAAGTTGGATAGTGTGAGCTATGAGTTGATTCATACAATTGATAGGTTGATATAGTTGAATATAGATGTTTTACCCAAACATACTAAATTACTAATTCTTAGACCAAATTTAGTATAATTTTGGGGTGATTTTTCTGTTATAGAAAGATACGAATGTGGACAGGGATTCCTTGTGTAAAAACTTTTATGTGAATTGTTTTAGATTAACAAGATAAAATTGGACGAAAATCGTAAGTTGGAAGTTTGTTTGCTTGAATATGTGTTTGATAAGGGGCACTGCACTGATCAAGGCATAATTTTTTTTTTTTTTAAATGTGAAAATTCTCTTTGAAGCCTTTTTGACTTGGGTTATTAAGCCTGTAAAGGTATTTTCTGGTGCCCTAAAATCATTTGATTTGGGAGTCATCGGCCTAAAGCCTGTTACATGAGTTATTTAGAAAGTTCAATGGAGAGAATGGAAAAAGAAAAATACTTTTGAAAAAAAAAAAATAAGTACATAAAAAAGCAATAAATGCCTTGGTTTAGCTCCAAACACTTGTTTGAGGGAATTTGACTTTTGATGAAGGATAATTAGCCTAATTGAGCCTTGGAGGTCGAAGTAATCAAAGAATTGGAGAATCCTTTTTTATTAACGTGTTGACTTACAATTGGTAGAGTTCACATGAACTAGAGAGGGTGATGATAGTAATGAAAAATTCAACATTATATTACACACTGAGAAAATAGTAAAAAAAAAGAACAAGTTTTGGGGCGTGTCAATCATACGAGAGGTGACATGATATATTTGATCACAGAGGAACGAAAATTGAAACAACTTGTAAAGTCATGATTGTCTACTTACTTCTTCCCACACATATACGTCGATTTTGCATTGGAATATTAAATATTGGTTTGGTATTGTGGCTTTGAAGCAGTTTGAAGATTTAGTACTATAATTTCAAATACTAAGATAAAAAAAAAAAAAAAAAGATTGTCTAACAAAATACTTTTGCATGCTTTTATGTATGTTGTTATTTATATTATAATTTTGTTTGAGGACAAATAAATGCTTAATTTTGGGGGTATTTGATAAGTGTATTTTATACATTTATTTGAGGCCTAAAATAACGATTTGATAATTCTTTTGACAAAATATTTCTAAATTGTTAAATTATATTTTTAATAGGTTAAAATCTATGAATGAAAAAAGAATTGAATGAAAGAAGCAAGAAGTGACAAAAAATGGCAAAATCCAAATTACGGGGACTAAATTGGCATTGGTTGCACAATTAAGTGGACTCATTGAATTGCATTATATTAAAAAAAATTGAGGATTTAATAATAAAAAAAATTATTAATGGACCACAAATTTGGGGTTGAAATTGAAGGAAAATATATATACACGAACTGGGCAGCTTTGAAATTTTTAATATTAATCAAGTATTTTGATGACTAGTATGTCTATTTTGTTGGATGTTTATTATTATTTTCACTGACTTTTCAATTAATTAGCTACTAATTGAAATGATTTATTAGAATTTATTATCAAGAGAGATAATAGGTTTTTAGCTGAAAATAATAAACATTGTAAAGTCATGCGATAGAGATATACCTCTCTACATTATTTGATTTGCATAGGTGTTCTAGATCGTTTAATGCATTTATCATGTTCGCGTCATTCATTGAGAGATATGAAGGTCACATGAGGGGAACAAATTTGATAATTATACAGAAAAGTTTTCAATTACATTAGGAACATTGACCAACAAGAATGACTACAAACTGCCACTTTAATTTGTTGTGTTAAAAATAGATTAAAAAGGGAGATTCGATATCCTAGCAATATTTTCACATATTAAAAAAAAAGTCAGTTAAATTGCTTTCTAATTTAATCGATAATTTAGATATTAGTATAGAAAACTCAAAACATATTTGCTATTTGATTAATGTTGCTATTAATTTAAACTCGATTGAATACTTAGTCCTTGTGGGTTCGACGCTTTACATACTACTATATTACTTGTTCACAATTCCATTCACTTACGGAAAATCAAACGATTAAATGACACTTAAGAACAAAGCCATAGAATGAAACAAAATCTTTGAATCCTCGTCGGTGATGCCTTTCACTGATGAAAATCTTATGATAGTTGACCATGTTAGTTTTAGTCTATCAATCAGTTGCTACGTTTAGGAAAACAAAGAAAAAGTATATGAAATAGAATAAAGAGTAGAAGATGGTTATTTATACCTAGAGGTGGGGTAAACAAACTGAAAAGAATTACTAGAGAAAGCAAGAAATTCACAGCAGATTTCTTCTTCTTCAGTTCACCTTAATCTATTACTTTTTCATTAAGACAATGAAATAATGAATTTCTGAGCCAGCGTCAATTGTCTAATGGATAGGACAAAGGTCTTCTAAACCTTTGGCATAGGTTCAAATCATATTGGACGCTATTTATTTTCATATATGTTTTATTTCAATAGCAAGAAAGACTTAAGAAGTAGATCTGTTTGTGCTGGGGTTTTCTAGAATTTGAAAGTGAGAACTCATTTCTTTATATGGTGTACCTACTTGAGCCACATAAATGGAAACTTTCACGTCCGATTTTAAAGGGGGAGATCCTCCTTTATAGCTGCTCAAATCAATGTGCTTATAATTGTTTTGCAATAATTGACTTCCCAAAACTGCCAGAAATATAGTCGTATATTAAGTGATATAACAGATTAGGATCTTGCTACGTGTACATAAAAGTTTACATTAGGGATTACAATAATTCCACATAACACTATACCATTTGTCAGTTTAAAAACACGGTAAACTTTTTCACCCATTTTTTCCCTCCACATTATTTCATGTAATCCATTATGTGCAATTTTTATGTACAAATAACATAATCCAACAAATTATATTAACTCGTCCTAAATTAAGCAGACGTAAATAAAGTTTCACCTGAAAAAAATTAAGATTACTGTGCATTTTAGAATCACTGTTAATGCTATCTCCACTCAGATTATAAACCAAGAGCATAGATGCAGACTATCACCTATTGCTTGACAAAGTCTTGAATCTTTCATTATAATTGTACAATTAATTCTCAATAAAAACTACCAAAATCTTCATTAAATTATCATGTGACACTCAAACGTCCAACTTTATGAAGTTGTATTTTCCTGGGCCAAGGTGACATAAATAGGTTTCTATGAGAGACATGATAATTTAAAGGAGAATTGAAGGCTCTCTATTTTGGAGACTCATTGCAGCTACAACTAGAGTTTGGACCAAGTTGTTCTTTTTCAAAGATTTGAGACCAACTTACTACAAAGACAATAGATTCAGGACTGATTTGAAAATTTTCCTATCCAATAAGTTTAAGTCCCTATTTGATGACCATTATTTTGCTAAAATGGGGTTTTGAATAGTTTTTTTTTTTTTTGCAAAATGTGAGGTTACAAAGTACGAAAAAATTGAGTTCACGTGCAAAATATTTTATCACGTGAATGTGTAGTTGAAAATGAGTACGTAGAAAAAAGAGTTTTACAATAATGATTATCAAACAGGGACTAAGAGTGGTTAAATTACCACTACAAATATTATTTATTACATCACATTATGCCACTCGTTGGTTAGAATTAAAACCATGATTTTTATCTAAGTCAAAATCAACATTTAATTTTGGCCATATATTTTATGAGAATTATAACTTTTCAACCAAATATTTCATCAATTTCTATCAAAATTTATTAAAATTCTGATTTTTAGCTGCATCGAAGAGAAGCTATAACTACACCTCTGGTAAATCATATTTTTGATGAATGTGCCACATTAATTTTATAATTATAAACCTAATCAAATTAAAAACTAAAAGATTATAGTTACATACCTTCTCAATATTACTTTTTCCTATTCTCTCTCCCCATCCTGGCCATTCTAGTAGGTATGATAAAACCAAATGATAACAGATTCAAGTTTTTTGCTTGTAATAAATTTAGGATTCTGATCGAACTAGTAGTCCTATCTATCCACATCTCCGAACAGAATATATTGAGTACATAATTAATATTTGAAGTTCGTTTTTATGGTAGTAAGCCCGCACCCACCCACCCACCCACTCCCCACTCCAACTCCATATCTAATTCTACCCACACAGATTTACCCCACCTCCACCCACCCACCCACCCACCGTGAGTTAGTTATTATAATTACTTAGGATCATCATGTTTTATACGCATCACTAGATAAACATATAAAGTGAACAATCCATCATAATCGTTTGAAAAGAAAAACAACTCTCGTGAGGAAAAAGAAAAGACCGCCAGCGACGGAGGTAAAAAAAAAAAAAAGTTACACCGTCCATTGCAGAAAATAAAAAGGTTTAACAGTGGAAGTGAAAAAAAAAAAATAGTTAACAAAATATTTAAAAGGATGCATATTTATGTAATTTTACTTAGGGCCATTTTAGCAGATTAAACAAATATTTAAAGTTATGGTGTATCCAACAAATTTTGTATTAGTATATTACCCTAAGTATAAAGAGCGCACATTTTGTCTGAAAGCATGAGTTGAGGAATTTAAGTGTGGTTTAATTACATCAAAGACCTCCTTTTATAAAAAGCTTCAAATTTACCCACGTTTTATATATAATCATATTTACCCTAGTTTGGTTATAATTACCCTAGTAAATTGAATGCCATCAAACAATCACTGCCGCCAATATCCATATTTTTCCCCACCAACCATTATTATTGTTTGTGAAATTTCGCAAATGTACAGATCGTGACAAATAATAAAGTGGATTTATTAAGTCCGAATATCGTCACACAGAAACTACTATCTACTATAAATTTTAAACTAACCCAACTTCAATTTATATTAAAATAGTAACTAATGATCAAATTAAATTTTATTTTTTAAGCGAAATTCTAATAAATAAAATAACAAATTATTAAATAAATAACAAACTCAATTAAAAATGTACATAAGATTATGTGATGAGATAGTTAGGATTTTCGATTTCACCTTGGTTATTTATCATACATTTAATTCCAATTTGTTCACTCATTTTTCATACGCGTTAACGATCGAATTAACCTGATATAATTAGTGATCTCTCTCGAGCAACACTAATCCTATTCATTTGCCCGAATTTACTATATCTCTATATAAATTCATACATATATGAACGCATTTATTTATAGGAATTCAACTTGGATCCATAGCCTATAATTAACTCTAGATCTCTTATAATATTTATGTTAATTATTGCACGAGTTAGAATTATACATCACCTCTCAATCTCAATATTATCCATAAATCAATTAATTGTTGCGCAAACAATTAAAGCATTAAACCCACATTAATTAATTAATGAGTATAAAAAAACTTAAGATACATCATCAATCTTAACAATAAAAAAATTTAGTCATTCATAATATTGAATTTAAACACGCAAAAGTGAAAAGATATCACCAAAAATTGACGAAACGTATAGCTTCTCTTGTCTTCCAATTAGCCGCCTTTGTTTGCGTGAAAATATATATATTTCAATTCTCCACTTTGCTGCCACTTCTCCGTGTGTAATATATATATAGCAAAGTTCTGCCCTTGTTTTTCCTCCTCTTTGGCTGTCGTGTTCCTCTGTGTGTTTTTTTTTTTTTCTTTTTCTCTATTGGCTGCGGCTCTTTTGTGTGTACGTGAATGTGTGTGAGGTTAAACAATTCAGACTCTATTTTTCTTCCTCCCAATTCAGCCGGCTTCTCCTCTCTTTTTTTTTTTTTTTTACACGCCTTCTTTTGTGTGTACGTGAATGTGTGTGAGGTTAAACAATTCAGACTCTATTTTTCTTCCTCCCAATTCAGCCGGCTTCTCCTCTCTTTTTTTTTTTTTTGTACACGCCTCCTTCAAAAACTGCCCTTGTGTGTGGTATTTATTAAAGTCAATATAAGCCCAGTAAATTCACTATCAAATTAAATTAATTCTTCTTTCCAAGTCTTCAATCCTTTTATGTAATACAAGTTGATCATTAAAAACAATTTTATTTGTACAGCCCATGCCGATTTAGTCCTCGTACTTTGAATTTTACAATTTTCCTCTGTTTTGCGTTCTTTTCTTCAATTCTTCATTAAACATAAAGTTTTACCTTCAAAATACAATTTAATATAAATTATGTAAAATTTAATTCAAAAGACAATAAAATATCATAATTTAACGCCACGAATAAGTATAAAAACTACACTTATCACGCATCTTCCTCCTCTATCACTTGTAATGGATGAAATCGAAGATCCCAGCACCACCACCTCCGCCATCAAATAATTATTGAGATAGTTTCACAACATGATTAGTTGTGTTCAAATGGAGTAGAAGTTGAGAAACCAAGATCAACGAGTTTGATCTCGTATAATATTTTAATCATTTCATCAAAAAGTTTAGAATACTTTCAATGGGATTATAAATTGCACTAAGTGTGCACATTATCCCCAAAATGCTTACAAGATAATGAAAAAGGTGAAGGATGTCCACCTATGGAGGGTGTGTGTTCGTGTGAAACCTCCAAATATACAGAATCATTGACAAGTAATAGATTTAGTGAGTTGATAGTATTATCCCATAAGAAATAAATTTCAATTCAAGTGTACTAGTTTTATATGGAATTTTAATTATTAAACAAACGAGATTTGATTTTTTTATTATTCTAAATTTAATCTAAGAAAACGGTAAACTTAGGGCTTATCAAATTATGGATGATTGTATTGGATTTAGAATCCCCCTATTGTTATCGATTTCAAATTTTAATTATGTAATCTAGTCATATTCATGTGTTCTTGACAATTGATATGGTTAATAAACTTTTTTTTTTCAAGACAAATTAATTATATTCTAGTCTCGACCCAAATTTATTCATAAATCGAATTCGAATAATTAAAATGCATTAAATTTTAAATTATCTATATGAATGAACACGTGATAAATGTTATTCATAATATCTATTGCACACATGTTAATTATGTTCCAATCTAAACTTATTATGAGCATCTCAACACTACAACAAGCAACTAATTATCTAAAGTGTGATCAAGCAATTAAATAATGCAATGTGTAAACAACATTAATAAAAAAAGTACACAAAAAATAAATTAAACCACTAGTGTTGAATTAGAACAAATAAACAATAGTGCTCATCTTCATCAAATACCAAAAGAGGATCTAACCTAACGTGTTTTTAAATAATTTACAAGAAAAATAATAAAAAAATTAGAACTCGAATCATGAATTAATGCAAAAGATGTTGATCTTCAATTCCAATGTTGAATTTTTCAAACTTTTGATTAATTGGCTTCAATTCTTTGCTAGGATTTGACCTCCTGTATCAAAATATAGCAATTAGTATCTTATTTTTGATGAATTTGATGATATTACTATGAAGAGGCAAGAGAGGATTTCTTCAATATGTAGCCCTTGTTTTGTATTCATAAGAGTTATAAAATAAGTCAAAATTGCGTCCAATTTGAGTTTCAAAAGAGTTTGAACCGCGAAAGGAAACTGTTGATTCATATGCTGAAATAGCCCCCGTGTGTGCACATGCATAACTACCACGCACACGCCGTTGAACCAAATGACTCTCGGGTCATGAAAATTAATGTATTGCGTGCGCGCCAAAATGGCCCCCGCGAGCGTGCAGGTTCGCGTCACTTCGTTTCTGCACAGCTTTCTATATTTTGGTCATAACGTTGTCTCTCGATATTCTATTGAGATTATTCAAAATTCTTTGGAATGATATCTTATAGAACTATAATTCTTGTACAAATATTATTTTCTAATTCGAACGTCTTCCACTCGAAAAATGGGTCTCAATCTAATTCTCATAATTTGGAGCAATCATTTTCTGTTGAAAATTGAATTGTGAAAATAATTTGACTATATTTCGCTTATTTGACCTCCAATTGCATCCAATTGCTCATTTGTAAACTTTAATAATCGTTTTATGGTCCAAATCAACTATTTAATGTTTGCGTTTTCCCCGAACTTTGAATTTATTTCGTTTTTGCTCGTTTTTCCTTCATTTCTTTCAATTCACTCAATTTTTCTCGAGTTTTAACTAACAAATAAAATTAATAATAAATTAAGCAATAAGTCATCAAAATTAATTACAATTGATTTAATTTAACAGATCAGATAAGTGTATAAAATGCACTTATCGGCGTACCTAAGTTCTTATAATGTATCTCGATTGGAGGGGTGCCATTTAATTTTTTATAATTTATCTCCACCTTTTTTTTTGGTACATCTCTTTTGTACATGAGGCTCACAATTAGTAAAATCCACTCTGCCACCGGAGATGCTCCTCTCTATAGCCATTTTACCTTCAACCGTAGGCTTACATATCTGTAAAGCACATTTCGATTATGGGCATAGTCCTTGTAGTTCAATTCTCACGAGATATCACCTCCTCTCACCACTGCTTTGGGCATTAGAAATTCAACACACACATGAAGTACAGCTAAAAAGACGTACCCTATTTAGTAAGGACATGTACTCTACAAGTATACATTATGAGGATCATATTATGCCCTATTTTGTAGAAATTAAATTTCAGATTTTAATATAAATCAAAGTCAACAATTAATTTATTTTTTTACATATTTCATGTAATCCACAACTTTTCAACCACACTTTCATCAATTTTTATTAAAATTTTCTAAATATCTGATTTTAATCCCCACCAATTAAGGGCTATATATAAAAAGTAATACCATTGTATACAAAGAAATCAAGTATCTTTATTCAGGGTCATTTGTATACTATGTCAAAATTCAGTGAGTTTGTTTTGTGGGTCCTTTTCCCTTTCTTGTGGTTAACAACTACAGCTTGGTCGCAGCCTCAAGAACCCCAAGTTCCATGCCTTTTCATCTTTGGGGACTCATTAGCTGATAATGGGAACAACAATGGCATACCCACTCTTGCTCAGGCCAACTATGAACCTTATGGCATTGACTCCCCGGAAGGAGTCACTGGTCGCTTTACAAATGGCAGGACTTATGTGGATATTCTAGGTAACATGAAGTATTTCATTTTTTTGAACCATTTATCTAAAAATTTTAATTGTTATACCGTGAGCAAACTTATTTATTCTTACAACATGTTTGGCGAAGCTCAAAACAAGTAAATTTGTTATGAAATTCAAGATTAAGGAAAAGTGTGTTACTTTCTTGTGTTATTGTGCACCTCAACTTTTAGGGTTTCAGGCCTACATCCCAACCTTTGCGAGAACCAATGGTCAAACATTACTTCGGTGGACAAATTATGCATCGGGACCAGCTGGAATCAGGGATGAAACTGGAAACAATTTGGTAAAATGAAATTCCCTCGTATAAAACTAAGAAAACTTCATTTAATACATGTTTATTTAGAAGCTATAGACCTAGATAAGGTGTTGGAAATAATACAACAATGGAGAGAAAATGGATGAAGATAGAAACACCAACTAGCAATGAAATTGCAAGACTTGAACACGTGATCAAATGTTGTCCTCAAACGATATTTGCCTTATCTCTAAATGCTTTTAAGGATTTCTAGAAAATGGTTCAAAAGATTAAACAAGCCTTATGAAGAACACTAAAGCACAAGTGTTTCTTCAATATCAACAATGTGAAAACTTTGAATGTGTTTGAATATGATTTGATGGTTTGGAATAACAAGAATGGATTTCTTGATATTAATTCTTCATTTGAAATGGAATACTAACTCATATTTATAGTATTCAACTAATACACCACGAAATGGTTCCAACAATTCATGAAAAGTTGGAATCTATTCATCAAAAGACACCAAAAATCAAACTAGAAAATTAGCCACAACGACTAGTTTTTTAGAACCATGCTATCGCTTGGCTATAGCCTTTTTTTTTTGTCTCAATAAATGCAAAGGTAACCTATGCGATCGCAAGGACAGGCAAAATCAAATTTCCCTAATTTCTGTATTTCATTCCAATTTGGCCTAATTAAGGCCCAACATCAAATTCATCATTTTGTACAATATATCCAACAATCCCCCACTTGTTCAAAATTGATATGTATCACATATTCAAAAAATCAGCACTTATGCACAAAGATTAGATATCTTTCGATTTAAATCTAACCATAGCATAAATCTCACAAAGCACTATCGAAATTCTAGGTAGCATGACAGATTTGAACCAATTATTCCTTATGACAATATTGGTGAAATCACACACACAAGTGTTATGTTTTTACAAGTTTCTCAAACTCGCTTAGTGCCATTATGGCATTGCACTTATCCTATTCATTAAACTTTTAATAGAGAAACTCTAACTCTTTATTAAGGCGGCACCACCTCGAAGTTCGTATAGGTAAAGTTCTTTCAGTATTTTTGTTAGTTTTTAGAGATACTTATATCCCGTACTGAATTTCATTAAGAATTTTGGACTCATCCATCCAACCATAAAACACGCACTATGTATCAAGGATGGGGTTTTAAAATAGGTTAGTAGTGATAAGATTTATCCACTTATCGAAAGCCTTGTTAATACCCATTGAACATAGATATACTTATTCAGTATATTTCAGTAGGGTGCTATTATTGGTGAATTTTAATCAAAAGTTTCAATCTTATCCTTCTCGATGTTAATCTTACTAACTCTCTTGTAAGATGTTTAGTCAACGGATCAGCTAAGTTCTTACATACTTATGTTTTAGACTCATAATTGTAGACTTTTCATTATATACTTTGCTGTATGCTCGTGCTAAAGTGGCTTAACTATGACACTGATAGGTATAGAAGGAATATCTTTTGCATCCAAAAGAATTCCGTAAAGAAGATCCCTTAGCCAAGCCTTTTTTTTTCAGTTTCGGCAATGCTACAAACTCCAACTCCATTGTTCAGTGTTTAATACATGTTTGTTTCTTAGATTTTCAAGAAACTACACATCCTCCAGGAGTAAACACTCAACCTGAAGTAGACTTGTTTTCTCCATGCACTCGATATCCAATTAGCGTCAGTAAATCCTTCTACAATAGTCGAGAACTTTGTATATTGTAGTCCAAGGTTTTTGATTTTCTTCAAGTAACCAATAACCCTTCCTATCGCCGTCCAATGTTACAAACTTGGATTGGTAGTTAATCTACTTAGTTTACTTACAACAAATGCAACGTCTAGTCTTGTATATTGTATGACATACATAAGGCTTCCATTTGCACTTGTATATTTAATTTGAGCTATTGCTCTTTCATCATTCTTTAATAACTTGATGCTTGGAACCAACGAGGTATAATGTTCAAATGTTTGAATTTATTTATCACATTCTCAACATAATGTAATGACTTAATATATAACCTTCACTATCCTTTTTTAAACTTTAATACTAAGGATAGTATCAACTTGTCCAAGATCCTTCAGTTTGAACTAGGAATATAGAAACCTCTTTATTTCTTTAATCCATTTTATGTCATTACTAATGATTAACTTATCATCCATATAAAGACATAAAAATATAATTATACTATCACACACTTTAGTATATAAACATTTTTCTACTAAATTATGATTAAAACCATTTGACGTAATTTTAGAGTCAAATTTCTCATGCCACTTTTTAGGTGCTTATTTTAATCCATAAAAGAACTTACCTAATTTTCATACCGTATATTCATTTTTCAGTAAAACAAATCCTTTCATTTGTTCCATATAGACCTCCTCCTCGATAGCCTCATTTAAAAATGTCATCTTGACATCCATTTGATAAACATGTAAATCATATATTGATACTAATGCAAATAAGATCATTATTGTAGTTATCCTAGCCACTAGTGTATGTGTGTTCAAATAAGATCATTATTGTAGTTATTTTGCCAATACCCTTTAGCTACTAATCTAGTTTTATAGGTATTGAGTGTACTGTCAAAATTATATTTCCTTTTAAACAACCATTTACAATCAATGGATATTGATCCTTTTGGTAAATTAATAATTTCCCAAGTATTGTTCAATATAATAGAATCTATTTCATCACTTATTGCATCTTTCAAAATATGCAATTTCTATAAGACATTGCTTCTTTTTAAGTCCTAGGATCACTTTCAACTTGATAAACAAAATGAATTGTTCTTACAAAATCCTTCTTATCTCCCTCCACTAAGTATAGAGAAATAAGTTGGGAATTTCGTGTGATCCTAAATCCTTTTTATCTAACTCTTTTGCATCTTCGAGGTTCACTTAATAGTTCAACATCTCTCATAGATGTTTTACTTGTGATTCTTTAGAAGTGGGAATGTCTACATGAGTTTGTGTTTGAGAATTTCTTATTGTCAATACATTCTTGAAGAACTCAACATCCCTTAATTATATTATAAGATTGGATTCTAAGTTTAATAGCTTATAGGCCTTTCTATTTAAAGCATATTCCACAAAGTCACATTTAATACCTCAAGGCCTAATTTGGCTCTTTTAGGATCCGTATTCTTGTAATAAGCAAGGGACCCTCACATTTTGAAATAATTTATATTTGGTTTCCTTCATTTCCATATTTCATATGGAGAAACCTTATTCATTTTCAAAAGAATCCTATTATCTATATGACATGCACTAAGTAAAGCTTCACCCCAAATTTAAATGGTAATTCGGCATTTAATAACATGGTATTAATCATATCTACGAATGCTCTATTCTTTCTTTTAGCTAAACCATTTTGTTTAGGTGTACATGGTGCAAAATATTGGTGTATTATGTCATTTTGTTTACAAAATATGTTGAATTCAATTGAAAAATATTCTCCACCTCTATCACTTCTAGGAGTCTTTTTCGAAGACCAAGAAGTGAGTTATTTATACCAAGCAAGATCCTTTTCGAGTTTGAATTTATTCATTTGGAATCTTTCTTCCTAATTGATTTTGAACTTCTGATTTATATACCTTAAATGCATTAAATGCTTCTTCTTTATGTTTTAATAGATAAACATAAGTATACTTAGAACAAATGAATGTAATAAAATATCTATGCCTCTTGTTAGCATGTCATTCAATTCAAAAATAACGCAATGCACAAGTTCAAGTAATTGTGATTATCTTTCTACACAATGAAATGGCTTTTTAATTATCTTAGCTTTAATGCAAGTTTCGCATTTATCTAACTTATCAATTTCACGTGATATCAATCCACATTTAACCATTCTTTTCATAGTACTAATAACTATTTGTGCTAATCTACCATGATATAAATTATATGAATCAATCATATAAGCAAAAAGAATTATTTTTATTAGAATCATCATCAATAGTAAATAGTTTGACCATTCATTCACTCGAATAGCCTTTACCAACAAAGTACTCATTTCGGGTTAATAAAAGTTTTCCCAACTCAAATACAGATTTGATTATCATTTTTTCGAAAAGAACCCAACTTGCTAAGTTTCTATTCGTTTCTGGTACAAGAAGAACATTGATCAAAGTAATTTTCTTTCCCGAATTGAAGATAGTATCATTGTTCCATTGCCAATCACTTTAGATCGTTATTCATTTCCCATTTGAATCTCTGATCCATCAACAATGTCATAATAAGTTTTGAAAAGTGATTTATCATAACAAATATGGATTGTTGTACATGTGTCATACTACTGACCAAGAACTTTTCTTTGGATTGTATTGTATTGATTTCGCTCATCGTAGGGATAATCTATTCAACGGAGTTCACATTTCCCTCCTTTTATTGCTTCTGATGCTTACAATCTCTTGCATAGTTTCCAATTTTTCACAAACATAGCAAGGTCATTTGGACTTGTTTTTGAAATTCCCTTAATCCTTTTTAGGATCAAGAGGCTTTCCCCTCTTTTTGTATTTGTTGGAGTGATCAACATTGTTCCTGGCATTGGCTTTTGATAAGCCATCATAAGAACTTTCAGTCTTATCTTGTGCCCTTGATTATTTCTCTGTGCGAAGATGATTTGCATATGTTCTAAAGAAAAATCTTCAAAGTTGTGAAGAATCTTCTTCCTATTACCTTTTCAGGTTGGAGGCAACTTAGCAATAATTGCTCTTACTTGAAATGATTCGAGAAGTTCGATCTTCACCGCCCTCAATTTATTAACTATCACTTGAAGTTCATATACTTGAAGTAAAAGAGGTATATTATCAAGCATTTTAAAATCAAAGTACTTAAAAATTAGAAATTTCTTGGTACTTTCCTCATAGGTTTTGTATTTATTTTCAAAAGCTTCTCAAATTTCTTTTGTCAAAATGGTGTTAGTGTAGTGATCGTTTAAATGATCGGAAAGAGCATTAAGAATGTGATCGCAACAAATCAATTCGCACTCGTCTTTTCTTTTTCTCGACTTGTAATTCTTCAGAATCTTCATCGGTTGCTTAAGCAATTGGTTCCAAACTTGGATCAAGTACATGGAAGATCTTTAACACCGTTAGTAGGAACTTGAGTTTTTCTTGCCATCGGGTAAAATTTTTCCATCGAACCTATCCAAATGAACCAAGTCTTGGTTCATCAATTTGATAGTTGCAAGTGTAGTTTTTTTCTCTGCAGTAGGCAAATATCGTTTGAATTGTTGGAAATAATACAATAATCGAGAGAAAAGGGGATGAAGATAGAAATATAAAAACTAGGAATGGAATAGTAAAATTTGAACACGAGATCAAACGTTGTTCTCAAGCGATATTTGCTTCATCTCTAAATGCTTTCAAGGATTTTTGGTAAATAGTTCGAATGATTAAACAAATCTTATGAGGAACATCAAAGCACAAGTATTTCTTCAATATGAACAATGCGAAAACTTTGAAAGTGTTTGAATATGATTTGATGATTTGGAATAAAAGAATGGATTTTCTTGATGTTAATTCATCATTTAAAATGGAATACTAACTCATATTTACAGTATTCAACTAATACACCACGAAGTAGTCACAAAAATTCATGAAAAGTCGGAATCCATTCACCAAAAGGTACCAAAAATAAAACCATAAAATCAACCATAACGCTAGTTTTTATAACCATGCGCTGGCTATAGCCATTTTGGTCTCGATAAATGCAAAGGTGTCCCATGCGATCACAAGGGCATTTTGCCTATGCAATCACATAGACAAAATCAAATTTGACTAATTTGTGTATCCATTTTTCATTTACATTTTGAACAATAGATCCAACATAAGGAACCTTTAACCAGTTAACTTCCCTTTTCTATGGCCTGAGTGATTACTGTACCGGTAGATAACCATGGCTTCAACGATGGATTTTTCTTTTTAAGTTGTATTAGAACATATCAATGAAATTTTATTATATTTTCATAAAATTGAAAAATCATTGGAAAAAATTCCTGTCACTGTTCGTCTGTTTTTCAGGCCGTGGAACTAAATGTTGTAATATAAGGAGTACCATCTAGTAAAACTTAAAAATAAACAAGATATGTAGATCAACTACGACTAGGGTTGTCATTTCCACTAAGACAAGATCCCCAACTAATCTAGCATAAGCTAGACTATAGTGTATCTCAATATTTGAATTAAATTGCTTAAAAAAATACATATATTTTAATTAACTTGGGATCAATTCCCACGCAAAAAACATTGACTATAGTTTTGGTGCCACATATTTATGAAAATTTGTCATGTGTCAAGCTATTGATGAGTATATTAATTAATTACATGCAAGTGATCTGGATGCATTAAGATAATATTTAAATAAATAAATAAATGTGCCTTCTCCATAGAAGCTTAAGGTTTTAGATTAGATGGATAAGATCGAATTAAATTTCCCTCGTTATAACTTCGATAGTAGAAATTGTGTAGATGTCATAGTCTTGCATTTTTTCGTTTGTGTTAATTCGTAATTTGGTTTTGTGTGACACTCGACATTCCCTCTGAAGTATTATGTAATTTCTTGCTTGCTGTTAATAAACTAGTAGGGCTCCATGCCAAAACCCTTAACTTTTACAGGGCAACTCGATCGCCACACTTATCTTACTTAAGCTTCAACTTTTCTTCAAGAATTGACCCGATTATTTCATGTAAAAACATGCAGGGTTTGAAGAGGTAGACAACGAACGTTATGGAGTAGGAAAAAATAATGGAGTCATGGAGAAATAGCATCCTACTCTTCAAATATCATGTGATGATCAAAGCAAGTACGTGTTTAGGATGCATTTCATCCAACTGAAGTCGCTAATATATTGCTTGCTAAGAAATCGTACAGTTCAAAATCCAAGTTGATAAGTGTAGTTGCTACACTTATTCAAGGTTTTAAATGATGATATTTTAGTGTTCTTTGGATAAAATACTACATAACTTCTATTATATTTCATTTTGTAAGTAAAACTTAATATTTGATGAAGAATTGGAAAAAATAATGTAGTGATAGCGAAAAAAAAGGGTTTAATTGTATCAAATACAAAGTTCGAAGACTGAAATGTAAATACTCAAAAGTTACCTCAAACCTCATGATGAATATTTGAGAGTGTTAAGCATCAATTGAATAAGGAAAAAACCAAATTGATGAAATATAATCCAAGTACTATCACATATCAACTTCCGGCTGAAAAGGTTATGCTTCGAATTTTTAGTCTTAGTCTCAGTTTCAGACCTATTTTCGGCATACGAAATGTTCGAAATGGAAAAATTATATTTTAGAAGATTTGTAGCTCTTTGAGTTATCTTTACAACATATTATGAATCACATCAATCGGATATCGGAAGAGAAAGATATGACCAAATTACTGAAAGTTATCTGGTGGGAAAAAAACGTATACATATGCGGCCGCATAACTCTAATTTGATGAGACCGCATTATGCATTCCAGGGCCAAAATTGATGGTTAGACATCCTTCTATGCGACCGCTTATAAATATACTATGCGGCCGCTTAGTACAAACTTTTGGCGAGATTTTGTTTACTTTTTCAACTGAAACTCTACTTTGATAACAAGATTTTAGGCATCCTATATATACCAAACTCCATCAAAACTCGGGGGGAGACCTCATTTTGACCTAAAAATCATATATTCTACATATTTTGGAGGCAAGAATGTGAAGATCGACTCCAAGAACACGAATATTCAATTCAAGATTAATCGGGTGACGTCGATTCTTCATTATATCTTTTGCTTTCATATTCATAACATGCTAGGCTAATTTTCTTTATATTAGGAGAATAATGAACCATGTAATATGAGGATTTAATTTTTAGTTTTATATATTTGACATTAAAAACATGTTTTTGAATATTGAATGATTTATATGATTTTCTTTCTCCACAATTATTGTGCACGGTAGTTGTGTGAATTTAGTGGCCTATTTTATACATTTGAAAGAATGAAAATAGGTTCGACATATATAAATTGTCATAGGGTCTGATAGGGGATAGAAATGTACCGATATATTCTATGTGAATCTAAGTGTACAAAACAAATCATGCACTTTTATATTTTCGCATCCATCATACAAATATAGTAGGTCATATATAAAAGTAGGTTTAATATTACTCAAGAAAGATTGTTAAATAAAATAGGAACACTGATTCGTCAAAATTCAATCGTGTTGTCAATGTGTAAAACTATGGTTAAATCTGATTATTGCATGGGAATTCGGGATCCTGGTACGTTTGTTATTTATTGAACACATTAATCCGCATTTAGAATAATTTTCATTTAGTTTAATTAATTTACTTATAATTGTATAAGTAGATTAATTTATTCATAATTTTGTTACAAACAAATACATCATATTACTCTTACTTTGGTTAAGGTCGCAATAATTAAAATTGAACTAACCAATCTCTGTTGGACAATACTCGAACGTAAAAAGTCAACTTTATTACTTGTTGACGAACCATACACTTGGGGTGATTTTAATTCGAAATATATTTTCGTGAACAAGTATTAACGCCGTTGCAAGGTATTGAGTTTAGTTTGATTTTATTTACCTCGACACTAATTCAAACATTTTTTTATTTATTTCGTTTCATTTTAGTTATCTGAGTGCTACTATTATTTTTTGTTTAGATCTTGTATGCGAAGGTCGCTAGACGGTGAATTGCTTTCAGCTGATCCTGAAATCGAACTCACCTTTTATCGTAGGCAAAGGGAAGCAAGAGTAGCATAACAAAAAGACCAAAAACAGCAAGTACAAATGACTAACTAGCAAAACAATCAAGTAGTTCAAGTCAATGAAGATGAAGCTGTTGATGAGGAAAATATGCTTGTTGGGGATTTCATGACACAACAGATCACTTAGAGTCAATCCAGCATTATATACCCTCCATTTGGGCAACCTAATTTCCAACTGAGGACTAACATAAACATCTATTCTAGAATGGACATCAATTTTATGGCAGAGCTGAAGAAATTCCACATACACACGTCTCTTAATTCTTGGAGATGTGTCAATATTTTCAATATCAAGGTATTTCAGACGATGCTATTATACTGAGATTGTTTCCACACACTTTGCGTGATAAAGCACTTGAGTGGTTAGATTTTCAACCCATCGCTGGTATTAGCACGTGGAATGATCTAGCCTAAAAATTATGTACAAAATTCTTCCCATTGGCTAAGATAGCAAAGGTGAAGCATGACATATCTATCTTCCGTCAAAGTGAATCAGAATCTTTTGATGGAGCTTGGAACATGTTCAAGAACATGCTTTGGAAGTATCCTCATGACGGTATTAGTAAAAGACTCTAGGTCCAATATTTTTATGCGGAATTGCTTCCATTGTTCAAAAGTATTGTGGATTCTTCGTCTAACGGCTCCTTATCTACAAAGACAACTGACGAATCGTTGAAGTTATTCGAGACAGTGGCTACAACTTCAGCCATGTGGGCTTCTGAGCGAGTTGTTCAAAAGAAAGCGCTGGGTGTATACAAGGTGGATGTTTATCAGCTTTATCTGTGAAAATAGATTCATTATTTCATAAGGTGGATATCATATCAAACAGCCAATGCAGTACAAGCTAAGAAGCCATGTTGTGAAGAGTGTGGGGCATATCATAATACAGTAGATTGTCCTATTCTTGCACAAGGTATGGAACAAGAAGATTTTGCACAATGGGGACAACATGAACAAAATAATCCACATTCAAATACTTACAACCCAGGTTGGAGGAAACACCCAAATTTCTCTTGGACTAATCAGAATCAAAATAGGCTGCAGGATCAATTTCAACAGCATGAGAAGAAATTTCAACTTGAAGAGATGTCGAAAAATTTATGGAATAAACGAATCAATTGTATTGGAGGCTAGTAATCATTTCATGAGGAAGATCGAAAAAACTCTCTGAGATCAGAGTGCGCTATTAAAAACTTGGAGACTCATGTTGGGAAGATGACTTTCTATTACAAGCAGAGTACCAGATACCCTGCCAAGCAATGCTGAGACTAATCCCAAAGAGCAGGTAATGGCCATAAGTATTTTGAGAAATGAAATAATTGGAGATCCATCTATGAAAGCAATCATCACCAAGAGTGGGGTAAAATTATCGGAAATACATATCAAGAGGCTGGTTGCGAATAAGGAAACAGTACCTTCTTCGGATGAGAAGCGAGTGGAACAGACTAAACTGATGATAGAGGCATCTACTAAAGAGAGTTCAGATACACCATCAATTAAGGCAACCATTCATATCAATCCTTACGTGCCTCATATTTCATTCCTACAAAGGTTGAAGAGACACAGTCCAGACCAACAGTTTGTGAAATTTTTTGGATGTACTAAAGAAACTCCACATCAATATCCCGTTCATAAACGCAATACGACAGATTTCAAGATATGCAAGATTTTTTAAAGACGTGATATTTAAGAAGAAAAAGCTTTCAGAATTTGAAACTGTGGCACTGATAGATGAGAGCAATGTAAGATTACAAAAGAAACTAGTTGTCTCTCAAGCTCAAGGATTCAGAGAGTTTCACTTTACCTATTTCAATTGGAGAAGCTTGTACTTTTAATGCTTTTGTGATACAGTTGCAAGTATTAACTTAATGTCCTTATCTATATACAGGAAATTGGGATTGTGAGAAGCAAAAGAAACAACGATGTTATTGTAGTTGGCCGATAGAAACATCACATATCCAAGAGGCAAAGTTGAGGATATACTCATCAAAGCTGGCAAATTAATTTTTCCGACAGACTTTATTGTTTTAGACATAGAAGAAGACATAGATATTCCAATATTCTTGGGGAAACCATTCTTAGCAACAGGTGAACTTTGACTGATATGGATGAATGTGAGCTAATCTTGAGGATAGATGAGGAACAAAAAGTTTTTAAATTATATAATTCATCCAAACAACCATCAGCCCTCGATGAGTGTAATTGTATTGATGAAGATAAACTATCCATTCAACAAAATTGTTAGAAGAGAAAATCGAAAATTGGAAGAATTCTTAGTAGAGACGAGAACGGAGAATTCAAAGTTTCAAGAGCTAAAAGAGGATGTAAGATGGGAAATTGCCAGAGTACAATGGTGAAATTTTTCGACTTGAACCACCATGATTCAACCGCTACAAAGTCAAGCTACAAACTATAAACAAGCACTTCTTAAGAGGTAATCCAACATTTCTTCCCTTTTATTTATTTCGTTTTATGCATTAGATTAATAATTTTTTGAGTTTTTGATAGTTTTTAATAATATTGAGTCACTATTCGTCTTTACGTGTCACAAAGAGTCTACGCATGGTCCATAATACTTTTCCTCCATCATCCTCACGTCTACAATGATCAGGGAGTACGCATTACCTTATTTTTGTCCTAAACTTCTGCAATTCACTAAATTTGCTACATATTGAGGACAATGTGTTGTATAAGTTTGGGGGTGGCAGAAGAATAGAAGAATTTTCATGACATCATGGTCATTCATTAAAAAAAATTCTTTTTTTGTGCTTGTGTGAGTTAATTGGCCTGATTGGCAATGAAAAATATATTGAATCGTTAATTGATCTATGAATGGTGAATAAATTGCATGCTTAGATTAATTTTTACATTTCCATGTGAAATTTGATATATATTTAGTACATGAATTAAGTTAAGCATTATGTAGGAATGAGTTGATTTCATAATTGGATATGTTGAAATAGTGGACCATAGATGCTAAATCTAAAATCACTAAATTTTACATCCGTGGACCAAATTTATAATAGTTTGGAGGATTTCACTGTTGTAGGAAGATGTTGAGATAAATGAGGATTTCATGTGTGTAAATAAAAATCTTGCCTGGATTATCTAAGGTCGATATGATGCAATTGGGTGAAAATATCAAGTTAGAGGTCGTTTTATTTGGATATGTGTTTAATGAGGGACATTGCACTAATCAACGCATATTAAATGAAAAAAACATATTTTATTTGAAAATTTCTCTTCGTAGCCTTTATGACTCGAGTTATTAAACATGTAAGGGTGTTAAAAGCTGTTGCCCTAAAGTTAACTGACTTGGGAGTCATCGACTTAAAACTTGTTACATGAGTCATTTAGAAAGCCTAAAAAAGAAAATGCTGCAAATAAAAAAATAGTGTTGAAAAAAAATTGAAAAAAAAAAAGAGCAGGTGCATGAAACAGAAAATGCACCAAATGCCTTGATTAAGTTTTAAACACTTGTTTAAGCAAATTTAAATTTTGATAAGAGATTATTAGCCTAGTTGAGTTTTGGATATTGAAACAATCAAACTATGGATAATCGTTATTTATTGACATATCGACTTGCAATTAGTAAGATTTACCTAAACTAGAGAGGTGAGGATAGTATAAAAATTCAACATTAAGTCACACACTTGAAAAAAGTGAAAAGAATAAGTTTGGGGTGTGTGAATCTTACAAGTAATGAAAAAATATATTTGACCATTGAGGATAGAAAATTGAAATAACTTATGAATTCATAATGTTATACTTAATTATTCAAACACGCACATCGATTTTACATTGGAAAAGTAGATTTTAATTTCTATATTGTGATTTTGAAGTTGAACATAGATTTGATATTATGATTTCAATCCCGGGAAAAATAAAAGCCAGTGAGCTAGCTAAAGCTATTCGCATTGCTTGATTGACTGGCCACCAATTAGATAATTAGTAATGCGTGTGCGTTTTGTTAGGTTTTAGTTTTGTTTTAGGACAAACAAAGAATCAAGTTTAGGGTGTGATAAGTATAGTTTTTACACTTATTCGAAATTATAAATGATGATATTTTACTATTTTTTGGATAAAATACTACCTAACTTATGTTATATTTCATTTTGTAGGTAAAGCTCAATGTTTGATTAAGAATTGGAGAAAAGAATGCAAAGATAACAGAAAATGATTTAATTGTATCAAATGCAAAGTTCGGGGACTAAAATGCAAATACTCAAAAGTTACGTCAAACCTCACGATGAAGATTTGAGAGTGTTAGGCATCAATTGGATGAGGAAAGAAGCTAAAGGGATAAAATATAGTCCAAGTACTATCACATAACAACTTCCAGCCAAAAAAGTTATCCTTCGAATTTTCAGTTTCAATTTCAGACCCATTTTTTGCATAGGAAATGTTCAAATTGGGAATATTATACTTTTGAAATATTTGTAACCCTTTGGATTATCTTTCCAATGTATTTTGAATTACATAAATCAGATATCGGGAGAGAAAGATAGGACCAAAATACTGAAAGCTGTCCGATGGGAAAAAACATATACCTATGTGGCCGTATATGTCTAATTTTATGAGACGGCATTATGCATTCCAGGGCCAAAATTGATGGTTGGACGTTCTTCTATGCTACCGTTTATAAATGTACTATGCAGCCGCATAGTACAAACTTTGGGGAGATTTTGTTTCCATTTTCAACTGAAACTCTATTTTGATAACAAGATTTTAGGCATCCTATATATACCAAACTCGACCGGAACATTTGGGGGAGACCTCCTTTTGACCTAAAAATCATATATTCTACATATTTTGGAGGCAATAACGTGAAGATCGACTCCAAAAATACGAAGATTCAATTCAAGATTAATCGGGTGATATCGATTCTTCATTATATCTTTTGTTTTCTTATAACATCTTAGGCTAGTTTTCTTTGTATTAGGAGAACGATGAACATGTAATATGAGTTTTTAATTTTTAGTTTTATATATTTGATATTAAAAACACGTTTTTAAATATTGAATTATTTATATGATTTTATGTTCTCCAAAATTATTGTACACGGTAGTTGTGTGAATTTGGTGGCATATTTTATGCATTCGAAAAAAGGAAAATAAGTTCGACATATATAAATTGTCATAGAATTCGATAAATGATAGAAATATACCGATATGCTCTATTTGAATCTTTAAGTGTTCATAAAAATTCATGAACTTTTATATGATCACATTAATTATAGAAATATAGTTGGATCATATATAAAAGTAGGTTTAATATTACTCGAGAGAGGTTGTTAAATAAAATAAGAACATTGATTCGTCAAAATTCAATCATATTGTCAATGTGTAAAACTAGGGTTAAATTGATTATTGCATGGGAATTCAGGATTTTAGTATGTTATTTATTGATCACATTAATCCGTATTTAGAATAATTTGCATTTAGTTTAATTAATTTACTTATTATTGCATAAGTAGATTAATTTATTCATAATTTTGTCACAAACAAATATATCATATTACTCTTGTTTCGGTTAAGGTAGCAATAATTAAAATTGAACCAATCAATCTTCGTGACTCAAAAAGTTCACTTTATTACTTGTTAACGAACCGTACACTTACGGTAAATTTAATTCGAAATATATTTTCGTGAACACAAGTCATATGTTTATCCCATTAATATAGAACAATTAGCTATGCTCTAATATTCCTTCTCACGACGACTAATTATAAGTTAAAATACCACAAAGAATTGCTTATTTTTAATTATTAATGGCATATTCTCTTTACAATTTTCAAGTCGTTTTCTGTTTTCGATTTTTCAAAACATTGAAAACGCGTTCTCTTTCCCATTTTCAAAAACGCGTTTTTTGTGTTTTCAAAACAATTTTTTAAAATGCCAAAAAGAACTCATTTTCAACAATCTCAAAATACAAAACTCAAAATGAATTCAAAACTCAAAATACAAAACTAAAACACAAAGAGAACAGCCCCTAAGTTATTCTAATTTAGGTTGTCTACTCTTTTAGGTTTTAGTTGTTTTGTTCTTGTTAAGATTATTTTCATGGAATTAAAATAATTATCTAGCTAGAGATTCCATGCATGATGTTTCTTGAGCGTTTTGTATCTCTACTAATGACTTAGGAGGTAAAAGACGTGTGCTCGGAAATGTTTGATATAATTAATTGAACGGTACGGACTGTAGGTCTCCATTCCAATAAATAACTAATAATTATCATAGAAATTTCTTCCCAAATAATTAGAATAGAATTATATATGTGCTTAAACTTCCCGTTTAACATTTAATTAAATAGATCCTAAAGTCATGAAAAATACAATCAATAAAATCTTAAGCGCTACGAGTCATCAGTACTATATATTTCTATTTTTCGCCCGTAATTCACAATGAAAAGGAGTTTCGGAAGTTGAATTCAATGCCCTACGGTGAAGTTTTAAAGTCAATTGTAGGACGGTTTTTTGCAATAGAACCAATCAGCTAGCGTTCAATGGGGGAATCGGTATTGATTTTTTCTTAGTGATTGGAAAGGAAGGCGCCGCAGTATGATAGGGCAACTGTCCAATTTTGCTTGGCATAAGTTTTAGTGTCTGTTTCATAATCAATTTATAAATTCAATCAGAGTCAAATATTAGTTTCAATCAGATGTTACAATTACTGCTAAGAAATAACTTCCCAAAGTTTCGACTAAAAATTACATAATTACGAGCTTTAACTCTTGTCCGGCGATATATTAAGAATCCATGGAGTTCAAATCACCAACAAAACATGCACGTAGAGTCAAACATCAAACAATTATTATTCCTTGATAAAAATTCCTACAATCTCACCAGTGACAAAACAGACACTTCAACGAGTTTTACGCATTCAAATGTAAGAAGGAAAACATTTTCTAGCAGACTTGTGAAAAATGCAAGGTTTAGTGGCGTGTTTGGCTGGAAAATCATAGTTCGGCAAGTTGCTCTATGTTAATGGGATAGACCATATTCTGGTTTCCATTGAAAGCATTCCTCCCAAACAAGATATTTACTGCTGCTGTTGGGTGAAATGCATCCCAGAATATGTACCTGTTCCTGTCTAGACATGGCATTTGGAATGGAAGACAAGTTATCTGCCCTCTGTTTCTCCCTATTCCGCAGCACCCGCGATTTACAACACCGAATCCTGCAACGTAACGATGAAATTAAGTAGTTGCTCTATTTTGTGAGGTGGATCGAATAACACAGGATAGTAACTTTTAACTTGAAAATAATTAAATTTCATATAAATGGACATCGATGAATGAGAACAAAAGCTAGAAAATTTCGATACAAAAATTGCACGATTGGTCTCCAACCTTATAATATAGTCGTGATTTCGTCCCAACCTACAAGTTTTTGTAGCTTCGTTGGTCCACAATGAATTAAATGGCTAACTTTTGTAGAAAATCTCAATAGAAATTAAATTAACTCAAAAAAATAAATAAATAAATTGCTAACTTTTGTAGAAAAACACAATAGAAATTAAATTAACTCAAAAAAATAAATAAATAAATAAATCAACAATATATATATATATTTTTTTTTTTTTTTTTTAATTATTTTTTTATTTTTTTTATTTTTAAAGGGACTTTCTTTGCCTTCTCGAAGAAGAACTTTCCCCGGCCTAGACTCGTCACCTAGATAAACCTTATGCAACACCCTTATATTTGAAATGATGTTATCAATAAAACCCATATTTGAACCTACTTTTAAATCACACATTCTTCATAAATGATTAAAATAATCCAAATTCTTGAAGACGCAAATTAAAAGGAACATACCATATAATCTAGCATTGGCCAGAAGATCTCGAAACATATTTTGAACATCGATATAAGAAAATTTGGAGCCCGGTAGATTAGCGTTAAGCTGGTTGATCATGGCCTTTGTGTTGGTGTTGAATGGAAGAACAAGTTGATTCACTTCTTGTGAGCACATTCCATTTGAATTTTGGGCAAGAATGCTTGGGATGCAACCCATCAATCCAAGCCCTGCAATCACAAATTTTCGAGCTCCAAGATTGTATAGTCTCTGCATTTATTTCAAAACATAAGTAGAGAATCGAGATAATAAAAACAAGAGAAAAATTGAGCCATTGCTTCTCAACATTGGCCTAGCCAAATGGGGGTGGCAACTGCCCCCACAACATTTTACCTAGAAAATTTTCAATTTTTTTAATATATACATAATTCATGTATATTTTGCTCTTTCAAAAAAAATTTCACCCTAGTGGCACGCGGATACAAGAATTCAAGTGAGCTAGGGTGAAGCCACGCGAGCACATCCGAAGTATGGAAAAATAAAAATAAAAATTCCAGCAGAACCAACACGGGCAAATGCCATGGCTCGTCGAGTGCTGACTCTGCCCTTGTACCCCATGTTTCTAGCAAGTTAATGTTCAACGAAAGGATTCCATCTATTTATCTGTTGAAAAGTTAATTTTTTTTCTTAAATATGATGACAACAAGTGGTGCAAATTTAGATGTTAGATTTCAAATAATTAAGTTTGATACCGTGAGTTGTTGGGAATACTGGTGAACCAAAAGATCTGCATATTGTTGAGCATTATACTGATTCTTAGTAGGATAATTAGGCATAAGGTAATTGTTGAGGTAGTCATTGCTGCCCATCCCAACAAAAAATATACACCTAGCAAGAGCCTGAGCCACATCCGGGGCACCAAGATTGTCCGTAATTTGATCGAGTGTGCTCTCAAAGTTTCGAATTTGCTGGTTGAATGGAATCCGACCAACCTGACGTTGAATATATAGTTAAGAGTTAGGTTCACATCGATTAAAGACAAAATAAACAAATAATAAACAAATAATAAGTGTTTGAGCGACTCCTTGTCTTAATTGCTTGTAATATTATGGTTCTTTAACTTGTTGGCTTCAAAAGTCTAACCGCCTAGCCTGCCCAAGCTGAATTGAACCAGGGTTTTGTGGTGAGTTGGGTTGACGTCGTTTCATCCCATAATCCCCGAACCAAATTCGGCTCGACCAACTTTAACACTACTACTTATCTTTACTATTCGTATTCAAAAAACAACCAGACATTATCTGTTGTTCTACAAGGTTGTCTTGCAGCCGCAAAGGATATAAACGGTGGACAGCAGTAATACTTAGTCTACCATCTTCTTTTGTGACAAGGTATATCGAGATCCGACATTTCCCAAAATGGGAAAAACATCAAATTAAATGTACTCACAAAGTTTCTGCCTGTAATATCAAGAATACCAGCAGCAGCAGAGGCATAATTAACACCATATCTCATTTGATCACCAGATCTAGCTTCAGAGTATGCAGGAATCAAAGGCAGTCCAAGCAATTCAGCTGCAGGTAAAGGCTACTGTTATTAATCCTTAATTGTTGTTAATTTGAAAGGATAGGAATAAACTCTTCTGAAGAATACAAAACTAGTTAAAAAAAATGGCTTGAAGATTCTTCAGTAATTATCTGTCAATATTCAAGTAGTTGCATAATAAATACTGGTAAATAATGTTGCTAGGTTCTTAAATAGCTCAAACTGGTAGTAGTAGTAGTAGTATTAGTAGTAGTAGAGATAAGAGTTATTAAAAAAAAAAAAAAAAAATGCATGACAAAAAGTATGTGTTGGAAAAAAAACAGGTAGCCCATGTGGATTGACCTGAACCGAATTGAATGGAAATGGGATTTGGAGGGAGGAATCGAATTTGAAACTCAACCTCCCACGATCCACAACTTCCACTACACCGATATCATGAGAAATAATGCAAATTCGGATTTCACAATAGAGAGAGAAAAATAGATAAAGTCACACCGAACTAAAACCTTCTTAAAGATCTCAAGTTTGGTTATTGGATTGTGAACGTCAAACTTTTTCCAGTGTAATCGAGTTTCTAACCAAGAAGTGAGTATAAGGCAATGTAGAAAGCAAGCAAATCAAGGGCAAGTGATTCAATTTCATTTTGGAATTTCAAGTAAGTTCTACAACTTGGAATTAGGTTATAAGCATGCAAGTTTGTTTTATATCATATTTAGTAAACATTGTTACATCATATTGAAAAATATTTAAGAAAAAAAATTAACCCACCTTGCCAAACATATGATAATCTTGTTCATTATATTTTTTAATAATGTCCAATATGACCACCTAACATGAACTTATGGTATTATCGTAAGCTAGATCAGACCGTACTAGACAATAATAAAGAAAGAAAAAGAAGTTCAAATATTGTATACAAAAGTCGACCGGTACTTACCAATTGTATCAACCATGGTATAACCATTGGAAAACCTGCCGGTCGGTCCACCATTGAAGTCAATGCCATAAGGAAAATAGTTGGCTTTGGCAAAAGAAGGCAGATTATTGTTGTTCCCATTATCAATGAGAGAATCTCCAAAAATGAACATGGCAGGCACCATAACTCTCCTTCTGTCACTAACTCCTGCTTCTGGTGCAAATGCATCTTCCTCACCAGCTGCCCCACTACTCAACAGTAAAAAACTTAACACACAAAACCCATAAAACCTAAAGTATTCAGCCATGGTGTAACACTCTGTGTGTGTGTGTTGTGTGTGTGAGAGAGAGAGAGAGAGAGAGAGAAAGAGAAAGAGAGAGAAAGTTGAGATTGTTGATTGGGGATAAAAACTGAGACTTGAGGAGGGTTTATATAGGGTGGCAGAAGATTAGCAAGCAGAGTACTCGGCCTTATCGTAACTAAGTGTGTTTTTTTTATGGAAACAAGAAAATGGGACGCGGCACTACACGTGAAAACGCTATAGTTGTAGAGAGTGTTAAAAGCTGAAAAGGGATAGGAATTGAGTAAGGTTTATGAAGGGTGGCAGATGATTTAATAGGCATCTGAAGACGGTGGTTAGGGGAGGAGTAAATGAGTACAGCAGCATGGTGATACGTTGCAATAATTACAATATGCCACCGTATGGCTCCAATAATTTAAAGTTTTTTTTTTTTTTTTTCCAAACTCGTTTTCAACCATACTTTTTATGAAATTCACAACTTATTTAATTTTTTTTAACAATATTGCTACTTGTACATTCGGGTTTAACATCTCGGATGACACCCTCTCATGTATGGGGCCGCATGAATTAAAAAAATGCGGACCTCCCGTGCGAGAGGGATGTACAAGTAGCGGGATTGATTTTTTAAACACGTATTTTGTCAATTTTTTTTTTTTTTTTGAAATTTTGATTTTTAAATAACCAAATATGAGATATTGCATATTAATGGATGAGTGCCGGTATATTTATAATACTGGGCAAGTCTTATTTCGACTGGAGATTGGCTTAATGTTCTTGCTAAGCAAAATGTTACAAGAGTTTGGGTATTTGTGAGTATCACTTGCAACGACGAAGTGAGAGTATATAGCTTTCACCTTGATGGTGAATCATTAATAATTTATGTATTTTGATTATTTTGTGATTTCATCTTCGGTCATTATTAAGAAACTCGAAATTCTAATGGTTCAAATTTGACTGTTTTGGTAAAATTTCATTTCTTTTGTGTTTTTTTATTATTATTATTTTTAAAAATTCAAACCGCCACGAGCATGGAGTATTTATTCAAAAAAAAAAAATACAAGTTTAAGACATATGACCTAATATCCCGTTAATGCGTTGATTCAATACCAAAAAAATAATTATAACATAGATGGGAGCTAGAGAGTAAAAGAACAATATCTATATCTCATAAAGCGACGTGTGTAATATTTTGTAGACTCATGGTCCTCCTCATGAGTCATGTTACTTGTACAAAATTAAGTTACAAAATTGGTTTACAAAATATGTGTTGGCAACATCGTCACCAAGAATTTAAAAAACAATTTTTGAAATCAATGACCTAAATCTTGCCACATCGTTTTGTCAACACACTTTTGTAAACCAACTTTATACAAGTAGCATAATTGCCTCCTCATATATAGTCACTACCCTTATCTAATAGTTCACCATAGTTTTCCGTAAAAATCCAAGCTCTAGTACGGTCTAAGTAATTTTAAACGGAGTTCCCTGGAAAGTGGTTTCGAAATTACTATTACAAAATATAGTAAATATAGTCCAAATAAACGAACACATGCAATTAAAAATAATCAATTTGTTTTGTTTTTTTCTTACAAAACGATAATAAAATTTGGATTCCATTATTTGTCGAATTATTAGTAGCTATAGTATGACTAGTTTACTTGCCAATTATCGACGGGCCAGTTACCTCCAACTGATCTTTAATCCCGAAGATGTTGACTTGCTAGAACTCGAAAGTATTTCATGCACTCGCTTGATAATTAACTAACAATAATTCCTCAAATTAGTATTAACATAATGTGTTTGGCTAGTATAAGTAATTGGACAATATATAGAGTCCGTTTGGATACAAATTATAAATTGATTTATAAATTAATCATAATCAAATATTAATTTAACCATATATATGAAATCCACTATTTTTCCTCCTTATAATTGATTTAAAAATTTTCCAAAAGCAGGCATAGTATTTGTCAAAAGTTTCTTTGTTTTAAATTGAAAACAAACAATTAATTAGATGCTGCAAATAACTACCTTTGATCGTGTAAAAAAAAAATAAAAACAGTTGCTTTTAGCAATTTTATTTTATTGGACATGTTAGAGAAAACAAAAATCAATTTACATCAATTCCTCCGAGATACAATTGATTAACCATGCGCTTAACTAATTGAGTTGATAAATGACGCCGAAGAATCTTATTTAACAAACGAACATACTATCAAAGAATTCTTTGATTTTATGGAATGTCGAGATTAATTTGTATTGAAAACTAGAGAAAGTCCAAAAATTTAAATTCTTATTTGAATGTCAACTACCCACCAACCACCCTTCCTTGTATTTTAATGAAAAGAGGAAAGCACCATAAAGACACATCCTCCCCTAGAGCTAATAAATTAAACTTGTATGACGTAACATAATAAAAGAAACACGGACTAAACAAATAAAATTAAACACTCTCAATGAAAAAAATAGGACCAGTTAATTAGAGACTATTGCTCTTCCCAATAGAATGCAGTTGAACACAAGTTTGACTTGTTGCCCTTGCATTGCAAGCATTTATCATCAACTCTAAATTTGAGAGTTGACTCATTCTATCGCCTTAATTCTAACGCTATTAAGCCTCTGGTTGGGTTTGAATATGCGTGTTTGAGCCCCGGTTTTGGAGAAATTAAGATTTTTCCATTCAAAATGGTGGGTCCCGTCGCTGCTTAATTAATTGCCTTCAACCACCCTTGGTTTTTTTCCATTCCCCAAACTACCCCATATCATACACTTTTGGAAGGGTTTATTTTCACAAAACGTTCATATGTTTGATTTTTAGTGTGCAAAACGTCTCTACGTTTTAAGTTTTTGCATTTTCATTCCTCTTTTCACGTTTCATTGTTGAAAACGTCATTTTTATTACTTTTTATCTAATTTCCCAATTAAAAATTGAAAAAGTGACAAATATACCCACTATTTTAAATAAAACAAAAAATATAAAAATAAAAACAAATTGCAATCATACTCCAATTTTTTCAAAAAAGTAAAAATAAATTAAATCAAAACCATCGGAATTCCTCCTCTACCTCACCCTCACCCTCACCCTCACCACAAAACGAAATCACAAAATTAGAAGGGGTATTCATTTAAATAGGTTGGTCAACAATAGTTTTTGTTTAAATAACCTTCAATGTTAAAATTTCTATTTTGCCCTTTCTTCTTTTATTTACAAAGATATCCTTATCTTTCAGTAATTTTTCTATTTCTGATAGATTCTAGCTATAATTTAATAAATCAAAAATTATTGACATATTGTTTAGATCTTTCTTCTATTCTAAAGAATTCTTCATTTGATGCATTCATGTTTTCCATTTGCAATTTAATATTTTTTATTTTGTCTAACAATGTTTCTAACAATTATCTATACCTTTTATTATATATCCTGGCATCTTTAACAAAAATATATGAACATGATAATTAATAATCATGATAATCGATAAACATGATAATCAATAATC